>JAOXNR010024256.1:0-24969 GCA_028571225.1 Parsonsia alboflavescens | reverse complement strand
ACTGTTTGATATCCTGATTTGCATTTTGCAAGACATTGTTTTTGTTTTTCTGTGTACGTTGGATCTCTCATGCGTTTTGTGATCTCATTTTGTATGAAATCTTTGCATTTGACTGCAGTCTCGTTCAAATGGTCTACGATTATTTTCACGCAATCAGATGGAGCTTGTGGGTTTGCCTTCGGGGCTATTGGACCACTTATGCTTCTTGCTTCACATTCAAATACTGATACAATGATGAAGAACATGATAACGAGGAAAACATATTTGCTACGAAGCACCATCTTTCTTTTTTGTTTCTCTTTATTTCTTTTTTGGTTTTTTCAATGGAGATATAGGAAAGAACAATTTGGCTATGGGAATGAATATGGCATAGAGCAGTAATTTATACTTGAATTGAGTTGATTAATTCTATGCAATTATTTCGCATGTGAGAAATTCATGGATCAAAGAATATCAATTTGTGGATATTCTGAAGTGTTAATTTTGTAACAATATTTGACACATTCTTTGAATATTTCTTATGTGTAATAAAGAATCACTTTTTTTTTTTTATGTCTAAATAATTCTGTAAAAGAAAATTCTAAAGTATCATTTTTTCAGAAGGAAATTCAGGTTTTTTTTTTCACATGAAATTCTTATAACTAGCTGAAGGCCGCCCCCGCAAAGCGTGATGGTATATATAATATTATATATATGTTAAATTTTAGTTTTTTTATCAAAATTTATTATATTTGTAAGATTTACTTTAATATTAATTTACAATGGTTCAAAAGAATTGAATATGAAATCTTTTCTTATTTGATAAGTTTTATCATTTATATAATTTTATGAGTTAATTGATGATTTAAATTTAATGAATATACCTTTTTTATTTTTTTTCCCTGAATGGACTTTGTTTTTTATGATTGCCTCTGCTTTTATATATTATATATTACATAAGAGCTCTGTGTATCTGTCTTCACTCATCTCTCAGCAACGCCGAGGTATGCTGAAGCCGATCACACATTGTACAGAACAAAGTTTGCTAATGATGTACCTTGGCTGTCCTATTTTCCCAGGAAGAGCTAAGGCCGCATATTACTTTCCTCTTGTTGACAAAATCACTGCACGCATCAATGGATGGCAGCGGAAATATCTATCTTTAGGGGGTAGATTAATTCTCATTAAACATGTGCTTTCTGCTATGGCAATTTACTTGTTTGCAGTCTCAGATCCACTCCAGCCGATTGTAAGGGGGCTGGAGCATCAATTTGCTCTATTTTTCTGGGGTGATTCAGATTATGGAAGGAATAGACACTGGTGTAGATGGGAATACATTACTCAGCCATACGATAAAGGGGGACTAGAGGTAGAGACACTGCATAGAGTGATCCAAGCATTCAGCTACAAGCAATGGTGGAAGTTTTGAACAACCGACTCACTTTGGGTCCGTCCGTTATCTAAGAATGAAATATGGATATCAGCCCGGAGCAACAATATTTGAAGGCGGCTCTCCAGTTCGGAGATGCATGAGACAAGCATCGAGTTGGGCTGAGCTGTTTATCGTTCTTGACAGAATTCAAGGAGCTGAAACTTATGTTTGGTGCCTATCCTCAAACGGTGTTTTCAGAATTTCAGATTGTGTTTCGGCTATAGAAGAGGAAGAACTGGAAGATTCCACAACTGAACATTTCTTCCATCCGAACATCCCTTTATCATGGTCCATTTTTATGTGGAAAATCAGCCACAATTTTTTGGCTACTGATGACATAAGGTCTCAGCTGGGTTTTCAACTTGCATCAAGATGCCATTGTAAACGATCGAGTGAAACCATCTCCCATCTGTTTGGCAGCTGCTCAATGGCCACAGAAGTATGGGTACACTTCAATGCAGTATTTGGGATTGCTGGAGGCTCAGTGGAACACATACACAATTGGAGACAGGAAACGTGAAGGCTGGGGCTGTTGGCGACATTTCTTCTGTTGCTCGTTTATCATGAAGTTTGTGTTTCTCACTGTGCATCCATATACTCTGAGGAAGCTAGCAGCAACAAGAATCATAGGGAATATTGTTTGGCAGCTTAACCACATCAACAAAGCATACCACTTTCCTATTCTAGATAGTTTTTTTCAAGCACTCCTAATCTAGATTAATTTCATCTTTTATTGTAAAGCATTTTGGCCCTTCTTAATTTTAATGCAATAAACAAATTGGGGTCTCCTAATCACCCGTCCTTGAACAGTTTATTTAGAAAATAAATAAATAAATAAATCCTTGGAAAAATATATTTAATAATATAAATATGAATATATTTTATGTATATTAATTTAATAGACATTTTTTTTAATAGATTCATTAATTGATAAATAAAATTAAAAATCTTATTCATGTATGACTATTATAAAAACTTAAGAAGAAGAACTACTCTTAGCGATTTTCTCCCAAACTTCTCTGTAGAAACCCTAACTTGTTCTGCAAGGTAGATGGCGGCTGCAGTGCTGCCTTCCGTCCCTGACAAGCCACAAGCTCCATCACCATAGGGAAGAGGCTCTTTGTCCTCCCTTTTCAAACCCTAGACTACGGGACTTGCTGCCCTTGTTATGCCCCTGAAACCACCCCAAACCTTCAAGGGGGTACCTGCGCTTTTCTTCACTAAATCTGAGATTGAGAAGCTGGCAGAACCATTCAAGCTAGCATTGATTGGAAAGTTTTCTGATGGGAAGCCATCCCTCGACACAGTTAAGAAGTCAATGCAAACAATCGGATTCAGGGGAGATTGCTCAATTGGGTTAATTGATGCATGCCACATTCTGATCCAAGTAACACATGATTAATATTATTGCCGACTTTGGTTAAAAGGCGTTTGGATGCTGAACAGAGTTCCAATGAGAATACTTTAATGGAATCTTTAATTCCATGTGAAAGAAGAACCATCAACGATCCCTGCTTAGATGGCCTTTCCTGATCTCCCCATCCATTTTTTCAAGAAGGAAATCTTGCACTTGTTTCCGTCAATCATTGGGAAGCCACTGAAAATTGACATCCCTATTGTCAACTTGTCAAGACCTGGCACAGCCAGGGTATGTGTTGAATTAGATCTACTCAATGCACCAGCAAGCAGAATTTGGATTGAAATATTGCTCCTACTGTAAGAAGATCGGAGATTCGCAAGATCACTGTCATACCAAAAATCCAGAACTGAAACCAAAATCGCAACATCAGGAAGCCAGAACAAAACCAACCATGCCGGAGCAGAAAGAAAAAGTCAGACAAATCTGGAAACTTAAGGCGATGGATACGATGGACCCAACACTGCAGAAATCATTGGGGAAACAGCCAGTGCTGCCACATGCTGACCGCAGAGGGGAAAATTCAATTCAGGCGGCAGCCACATAGCTAGAAGAAAATCCAATTTAAGTGACTTCCACACAGCCAGATGAAAATCCTGATCAGGTGCCTTCCACTCAACTAGAGGAAATTCCAATTCTAGTGCCTTCAGCACAGCCAGCGGAAAATCCTATTCGGGCACTTTTCACACAGCCTGAAAGTCCAAATCCTCAAAACAAGCTTTTGTAGACAGATGGTTCAGCAAAACATGTTTCTGCCGTTGAGCCAAAATCAAGAGTGCAAATTGCAGCAACAACAACATCAGGGGTGTGCTTACAGGCTGTTGTTTCAAGTTCCAGTGAATCTGCCACAAGATAGGACTCTGCTAATCCAATCCGGAAGGACAGGAATATGGAATATGTTGCAAACATTGAGGGTATTAATGTGGTCGATGAGCTTCCAGAGATGAGGGAGGTTTAAGCTGGTCCCCCAAGTGCCATCGAAAACAAAAAAGACGTCCCTCCTTCAAACGTGGTTACAAGACAACAGTCCCAACGTAGCTCTTCTTCCACCTCGTCAATATGAATAAGCTTCTCATATGGAATATTAGAGGTATTGGGAACTCAACCCCATTGGAAAAGTTGAAAACTTATATTTTTGTGTATAACCTTCAGATACTGGCAATTTTAGAACCTATGATTAATGCTACAGGGATTGCATCCTATGCTTGTAAACTAAATATGCCCAATTTCCACTCTAATTCAAATGGAAAATTTTGGCTGTTTTGGAGCTCGAATTTTAGGTTAAATATTATGCATGACTTCCATCAAAAGCTATCTTGCTTGGTGATAAATTATATAGATTTGGATGGAGTATGCCAGATGTCATTTGTATATGCAGCTTGTGATTACATAGCTCGAAGATTATTGTGGATGGAGATGCCTATGCTCTCGGACGCTAATGAGCCATGGTTGATCGGGGGGATTTTAATGTGGTTCACCCCTCAGAGGAAAGTTTGGGGTCTCCTCCAGCAATACGTCCAACCCGAGAGTTTGATGATTGTGTGGATCATTGTGGCCTTTTGGACTCATCTTTTGTGAGCAATAATTACACCTGTTATAGATCATCTTTCCCCCTCTTTGGAGACGATTCCATAGAGTGATCTTGAATGATCTTTGGCAAAATACATATCACAGCACCACCTTGGAAAGCCAAGCTGCAAAATTCATTTAGATAAGACATTACAAGAGTGTAGCATAGAACAATAGAATCCCTCTAGTCTATCACTACCTTATTCTAAGTTTTATATTACCAACTCACAACAAGAATCCCTCTTATTTATATTGCAGCATCTTCTAGAATCCCTCTGAAGATGACAAAACTTCTCCAGAAGCCGAACTCCCCCGAGTTCTGAAACTGTATTACAAGACCTGTTTTGACACTCCCATGACACACTTGTGACAGTCTGCAATAGTGAAGTAGATGTACTCCTCTGGAGATATCTACCATAAATATTCTCCCGAATATTGATAAGAACTTTCAACAAGGCCTTTAGCTCGTGGTTTGATCATCATCAAACCTTATCACTCAAGATAGCAATGTAGAAAGATATACGAGAAAGGATAATCACAGTATTAAATATGAGAATATCTAGAATAGATAAATATAACTTCAGAATTATCACCAATGAATATTTATCGTTAAGAAGCTTACTCCAACTTAACCACTCATAACAGATATATCACCCAATTCAAAAACCAAAATAATGTCAACCTAATGAAATTACAAATACCAAAATAATACCCAATACAATTTTCTAACAAACTCCCCCTTTGGCATTATTTTGGCAAGACATAGCTCCAACGGTTTTTGAATCAATACGCTGTAAGAACAGAGTTAGATTACCTACAATATCAAAAATATCAGCCAAGAAATATTAGCATCCAAATACTGAAGAAAACACAAGTAGCAACATCACATATCAAATGTAGCTATATCCCAGAAGCATTAAACCATATGTAGTATATCTGAAGAACAAAAGATTAAAGTAGCAATGTTAAATGTAGCAAGAATCAGCTAAAAAATAGAATAGCACAAGAAATATTGAATAGCAAATGTAGAAATATCAAATGTGCAACTTAAAAACAGAATAGAATAGCAAAGCCAACATCAATAGTATAAGTCAGCAAAAACCAATGTGTCTCCCACTTTTTGCCAACAAAAATGCCAACCATCATTCATCTGAGTCAGTAGTGGTGAACTTATCAACTTGAATAGGGATGACCATAGTAACTGCCTGTTCTAAGGTAGTAACTGCTTAATGAAAAGTGATCATGGCAACATCATCAAAATTAACAGTTGAAGAGTCCAAAGATCCTGAGGCAGTATCAACAGTACCCAACCCCAAATATTCATGAATCAAGTTAGTAGAGAAATCAAACATGTGACCTTGGACGTAGACTTTCGGAAACATGGGACTCCCAGCATTTTGAATTCTATTGAGATTTACATAAAAATCTATTACCAAACCATCAATATAAAAGAACAATTTGGAGACTGACTTCATATACCCACGACTAGATAAAAACTTCAGTATCCCTACTTTTTCATGGCTAGGAATGTCAATGTTACATTCCATTATTTATTTAACTAGATACTATTATGTTCCAGTGATTAAGACAATTTGCATTCAGGAATTTTTTATTGAGCGGTTTAATAGAATTTACCCCTTGTGCCTAGTCATCAGGAGAAGTATCCTTGGCCTTTTCATCCTCATTAGCAAATGAGTCAGAATGCTCCACAGGTTCAGTTGATGACGTGGAGACATGACTGGAAGACCCAAACCTCTGTCGAGAGCCAGCAACTCCTCGTTTCCATTTGATTGGGGCACAAGAACCAATGGTTAGATCACCAAAGGGCCATTGGTTGGCTTTGGACTGGGCAATTAAGGAATGGTGGCTGTTGAGGAAGGCTGACTGAGTTCAACGGCAATGGTTTTCAAAAGTTCTTGGAGACGTGTATCTTGGAGGTACCCAGATATATCACCGAAACCACCAGTTGGAGTCACAACGGGTAGAGTTGGAGTCACTGCCGGAGGTGGTGTGGAGCTGGATCAATGATGAGGGAGAAATAGTGCCGCCACCATTCTTCTTTATAGTAATGTGCTTTACCCGTGGCATGATGAAATCAAGGATGAAACTCTACATAACCATGTGGGTATGGACAGAAAACAGAGCACAATCGATGAGAAGAATCCAGAGAAAAGAAACTTGAAAAACCCTCTTTTGAGAATCACAAACTTGATAAACCGTGTACATCATGAAAATCAACAAGATCCTTCAATCTGAGATAGTTTTCACACACCCACTAATGTAGCTCCTTTCAAAATTGTTTATGCTTAGTTTGTTGGATACAGAAATGGTGATAACTCTGTTCTCTGATACATGTAATTTAAACCGAACTAACATTCCCTTGTTTCTCCTCGTCATCTAACAAATCTGAGATAGTTTTCACACTTCTATTGAGATAGTGAAGGTAACTCTTTTCTCAGAGAGATAAGCGATTCTTTGCCAACATCAAGTGACATTCCGTTGTTCCTCCTTGGCATTTTTTTTTTTTTAAGAAAATTGAACAAATCAATCATGTCTGTATAAGCGGAGCAAAATTCTAGTTTTATGAAAGATATTTTGACATTCTGCCGATATGCAAAATTTAAAAATGATAAATCTTTAATAATGATGGATAAAAAATCAAAACAAGATAATGCTACTGAACCATTTTGCTATAAGGCAACTATCATATTGGTGTTATTCATACATCAATAAAACAAACTCCTAAAGCTTTCCTTAATGATTCAAATGTTTTAGCATCTAAAGGTTTAGTAAAAATGTCAGCTAGTTGTTTTTCCGTTGATACATGCTCAGTGACGACAGCCTTATTTTCTACCAATTCTCTAATGAAATGATGTCTTATGTCAATGTGTTTAGTGCAAGTGTGCTGAATAGGATTCTTAGATATATCAATGGCATTTTTATTGTCACATAACACAGTAAAGATCTCCTGTACAATACTGTAATCATTTAGCATTTGTTGATCCACAATAGTTGTGTACCACAACTTCTAGTAGCAATGTATTCAACTTCTGCTGTTGATAATGAAATTGAGTTCTGCTTCCTGCTGTACCAAGAAATCAAATTGTTTCCAAGGTAGAAACATCCTCCAAAAGTTCTTTTACGATCATCCAAGTTTCTTGCCCAGTTTGCATCGCTGAAACCTGCCAAAAATGCTATAGTATAAGTTGTATACTAGATGCCATAATTTAATGTGGTATTAACATATCGAATGATTCTTTTGACTGGAATCAGGTGAGGCTCATTGGGATTTTCTTGATATTTGGCACAAATGCCAACATTGAGATAAAGGTCTGATCTACCTGCTATAAGATATAATAGGCTCCCAATCGTACTTCAATACTGACTTGAATCCATAGCTGTTCCTACATTGTCTTTAGATAGTTTCAGATCAGTATAGATTGATGTTCTAACAGTTTTTAGCTTTTTCAAAACCAAATTATTTAACCAAGGTTCTTGCATATTTGCTTTGTGAGATGTGTATCCCATCTGAAAATTGTTTAACTTGCAAGCCCAAAAAATATGTCAACTCAACAACAATACTCATTTCAAATTCATTTCTCATTTGTTTCACAAAGGCATTTGTGTGTTGGACAGAAGTAGAACCAAACAAAATATTGTCAATAAAGATTTGTGCAATTAAAATATCATAAGAAAACCGTTTTACAAACAAAGTTTTATTAACTGCCCCTCATTTGTAACCCTTTTCCTAAAAATATTTTCTTAACCTTTCATACCAAGCTCAAGGGGCTTGTTTTAAACCATATAATGCGTTTTTCAGTTGAAACGCATGATCTAGAAAATTAGGATCAATAAAGCCCTTAGGTTGTTCAACATAGACCTCTTCACCCAGAATACCATTCGGGAATGCACTTTTGACATCCATTTCATACAGTTTAAACTGACGTAGATAAGCAATACACATCTACAGCCTAATTGATTCCAATCTAACCACTGGTGCAAATGTTTCATCAAAATCTATACCTTCTACCTGTGTACATCTCTAAGCAACTAACCTAGCTTTGTTTCTAACAACACTTCCAAACTCATCTATTTTATTCTTAAAGGTCCATTTTGTACCAATAACATTTATATTTTCTAGTCTAGGTATTAGTGACCAAAACATCCAATCCGTTGAATTTTTCTAGTTCCTCATGCATGGCATTTATCCAACAGTCATCTTTCAAAGCTTCATTCGCATTTTTGGGTTCTATAGTAGACAAATAGCAGACAGAGCTAATCATCTCTCTATGGTTAACTTTAGCCTTACCTCTAGTGCATGTTCCCTCCTCCAAATCTCCAATTACGTCTTCCAACGGATGTGTTTTTTGAATTCTGGAAGGAATTTGTCTTGAAACTCTCTTACCTGTTTCTATTTGTGTCTCTTGAGTTTCATTATGTATTGCTGCTGATGAATTTCCTATGGATTGAGCTGTCTCAAGCGGAATATTCTCTGAGTTATTGGGAGAACCATGTTCTTCATCTGTTGATTGTTCTTGTTGTCCTGTGATTTGAGTACCAGATTTTCCTATTTTTTCATCTTCTGACCTTGATAAAGTCACTATAGATTCATCAAACACAACATTAGTAGGCTCCATGATTTTTCCAGTACGTTGATTAATTACTCTATAAGCTTGACTATTTGTTGCATATCCAAGAAAAACACCAACATCACTCTTTTTATCAAACTTACCAAGCTAATCTCTATCATTCGAAATAAAACACTTACTTCCAATGACATGAAAGGCACGAACATTTGGTTTCTTTCCTTTCCATATTTCATAGGATGTCAACTTTGTTATTGACCTGAAATAAACCTGATTAATGATATAACAAGTAGTGTTCATTGCTTCAGCCCAAAATTTTGATGCTATTCCTTTAACAGATAACATTACTCTTGCCATTTCTTGTAGAGTCCTGTTTTTCCTTTCTACAACACCATTCTGTTGTGGTGTTTTTGTTGCAGAGAACTTATGTAAAATGCCATGATCATCACAAAAATTCGTGAAAAAGGTATTTTCAAATTCTTTTCCATGATCAATTGTACTATGAACAATTTTTCCTAACACATAAGCTTTTGCGGTCATTAATCTCATGGATAATCTTTTAAATGATTCAAAGGAATTTGATTTTTCCCTAAGAAAATCTACCCAGTTAAACCTTCAGAAATCATCTACACAGACAAACACATACTTATTACTTCCAACAAGTTCAACTTGCATAGGACCCGTGAGATCCATATGTAATGTCTCAAGTGTACGAGAAGTAGTAATAAAATTGATAGCATTGTGTGTTTGATGTTTCTGTTTTCCGAGTTGACAAGATTCACACATGGCACCTGTATTACCACCAAGATCTAGAATTCCTTTGACAGCATTTGTAACAGAAATTTCAGTTAGTTGTTCGAAGTTTACATGTCCCAACCTCTCATACCATAATTTAATACTATCGTGACTTGCACTATTACATGATATAGTTGTATCAGTAGTATAACAGTTACTAGAGGATCTAGTACCAAACAGTACACAGTTTTTATTTTCATCATACACATGAAATGCATCCTTAATGAACTTAACAAACAACTCGTCATCACACAACCGACTAATGCTGATTAAATTAGCCTAAAGCCCTAAAAACACATTATGAAGGTGAGGCATTCCTCTTACCATAAAAGTTCTTTTTCCCAGAATTTTTCCCTATTTACCATCACCAAAGGTAACTTGACCAAGATTATACTCACGATAATCTTTCAAATATTCCTTTTTACCAGTCATGTGACGAGAACAGCCACTATGAAAGAACCATAGATCTGAATCAGACACTCTTAAAGACATAAGTCCAGCCAAACATTTGTGCCTATTTTTCTTAGTCCACACTTGTTTAAGCTTGTGATTCCGAACCTGGTGTTATGCTAGTGACTTGTGAGGGATATTGTTAAACAACATCTCAAATCAATTTGTTCTGATATGTCCTCTTCGAAAACAATAGTGACAAGTAGGTACAAACAACTTTTTCTTACCTTTGGCTGAATATCTTAGCATGTTAGTACCTTGTGAGTGTGACTTTTTCACCTTTGAGTTCTTTGCTCCGAGAGCACAGTCATCATAGCCTAAACCACAACGATCAAGTGTTTGTCATTATTCTACTAATATTTGATCTAGTTTTTCTGTGCCACTATTCATCATCCTCACATTTTTCATTCTATTTTCATGCTCCTTTGATAATTCCTGAAATTTCTGCTCCTTTGCTTTACAATCTGCAATCAAAATATTGATTTTAGTTTTCAATTGTTCTTTCTCAAACATAAGTATCTTTACTTTAAGTTTTAGTTCTCTTTTTAGTTTGTTCAGTTTAATGCACCGTTGGAACAACTCTTCATAGGCTTCTAGCATTTCCTCAGGGGTGAGTTCACTGTCACTATCTATGTCAGTTAATTCAGGAAAACATTGTCTTACCTTTCTCTCTTCATCGAGTTCAACATTTGTCATACCTGAATTGTCACATTTTGACAAAACAACTTTACCATGTAGAGCAACAAAATTAACTATTTGTTCAGTTCTTTCCTCATCTTCATCAGTTTGTTCCCCATCACTTCAGGTAGTAACAAATGACTTCTTATGCTTTTTTAGCATCAATATGGCCAAAGCCTTCACATTCCTTGCACTATATTCCTTTGTTATTTTTGATATTAGAATCAGTATTCTCATAAGAAGAATTACCAGGTAGTTTCTTGTTTCCAGTATTGTTTTTTAATTCACTGGAATTTCGTTTTCCCTTGATTCATCTATACATTTTGTTGAAATTTTGTGAAATCGGTGGCATCGCTTGCTAAACATCTTCTAAGTAATCAATTTCTGAATCAATGGGATCAGCAACTTCAAAAGCAATACTTTTGTCGTTCCGATTTGGTTTCAAGTTCATCTCAAAGGTCTATAACGAGTGGATCAGTTCATCGTATTTGATCATATCAATATCCTTTGCTTCTTCAATTGCAGTTACTTTATGAGCGAACTGTTCCGGAAGTGATCTCAGAGTTTTGCGTACCAATGTTTCATTGGTCATTTGCTTTATAAGGGTGAAAGACTCATTAGCTAGATCACTCAATTTTGCATTAAAATCAGCAATAGTTTCAGTTTCGTCTATCCATAATTTCTCAAATTGTGAACTTATCATTTGTAGTTTGGAGCGTGGCACAGTAGATGTTTCTTCATGTGCTATTTGCAAGGTGGTCCAGGCCTCCTTAGTAGAAATACATTGAGACGTCAAACGAAACTGATTAATATCAACTGGGTTAAATATAGCATTAAGAGCTTTTGAATTAAAATTAGCTTCTCTATCCTCTTCTTCTATCCAGGTATCTTCATCCTTCAGCTGATCCTTCTCATCTTTGGGGGAATCCATCTTTTCCAGACTGATTTTCAGGCCTTTTCATCGTGTGCATTAATAAACGTAGTCATCCAAGCCTTCTCATATGAATAATTTGATCTGTTGAGAAGAGGTGGCCTACTCACAGATCCTCCTTCTTGTACTCCACTCATTGCTGCACAAAAAGATTCGAAATTCAAGAACTTTCACTAAATTGTTAGTGTATGTCTCTGATAATAATTGATAGAATCTTCGGCTATCAATTAAGTTGTGAATAATAAGTTAAGTATAGAAATTTAGAGAAAATAAACGAACACTAAGATTTAACGAGGTTCACCCTATTGGAATAAATCCAATCTTAGGCAACATCGTCAAAGCAAAGTGACGCAGTCGGAAACAGAATCTGAAGATTCGTTCTTGATCAGAAACTTGCAAAACAAGAAACGAAAATAAAACCTGATCCAATTTTCCTTCTAATCAAACTTCAATGCAAGTAGTTAGAAGACGAAAATTAAAATCAAGCGAAAACGAACTTTCAAAGTAGTCGAAAATCGCAAAAGCCGAAAAGAGGAGACTTTAATTCATCAAAAACTCTCTGAAAAACATTCAGCCGAAATATGAAATTTATAGGCAAAACAAATCCTAACCCTAATTGGAAATCCTAACTCAAATTGGAAAGGAAAAGTAAAGAAATTGCAAAAAAAAACCCTTAGAAAAATAGTAAATTACGAAACTGTCACTAAAAACTGTAAAATTATGACAATGCCATTAAAAACAGAAAATTGCCCAAAACACCATCGAAATGACTTCGGATGGTTCTCTCTTCAACTGAAGCTTTTGCACTGCTGTTTGTGAGATTACATTCTCACAGCTTCCTGTATCAATAATCACACGGAATACCGTCCCTTTAATTGTACACCGAGTTGTGAAGATGTTTCTCCGTTTCCAATCTTCATTGGCTTTGGGCACTAAACAAATCCTCCTCAAAACCAAACTATCTCCCCGGATATCCACAGTTGCGACATAGCACGTATTCTCCTCTTCAATCACATCATCACCAACATACTCTTCAGACTCTTTTTTAGTGCCCTCCTAAATCAGTGACTGCGACCTTATCCTCGGACACTCATTCGCATAGTGCCCTAGCTGCTGACATCTGTGGCACTTCACATTAGCTTTATTACTGGTAGAAGACTTATTCGAAGCATTACCTGACCCTTGTACGCTACCTCTTCCAAACTGATTTTGGGATGAAGACCTACCCATTCATGTCGTCGAAGAGCTACTTGCCGGAGAAACACGGGGAGGAGGAAAGCCTCTTCCAAATCCAATACTTCTGCCGCTAGCCCTCGCTAGACTCTTCTCCACAACTTGTGCCTTTGTTTGCGCTTCCGTGATAGTGTTAAAGGTATGGACCTGTAAAGCATCCTGAATAGTAGGTCGTAGCCCATGGAGATATCGTGCCAGGAGCTATTCCTGAGTTTCGCGCAATTGATTCCTCACCACCAGCCTGTAAACCTCAAGTGTGTATTCTTCGATGCTCCGAGAACCTTGCGTCAAGCTCTGAAGATTTTGGAACATAGTTTGCCGGTAATTGAAAGGCAGAAACTCCTTGCTCATATCCCTCTTGAATTCCCCCTAATAGTCCAAAACTGGACGGCCATCTAGGTATCTCTGATATCCGAAAGATTGCCACCATGCGGCAGCCTTGTCCTTGAACCTCATCGCCGCCAAAGATACTTTCTTCATGAACGTCATGGAGGTTAAAATTTGATATGGTCCTAGGACCCTCTTGTTCTTCTACTTCGTTCATCCACCTCTGTAACTCTGTGTAAATATTTATACATTTGGACTATGAGTGAGTTTTATCCTCTGTTCTATAAATACGAATCTTATTTTTGAATTCCATCCATCATTCGTTCATGGTACGGATTTAATTGGATTGAGTCTTGGTACATGGGAGCCTAATATATAATTAAGAGAGTACTTTCTAGTTAATGAATAGTACAATTTTGTACCCTTCATTCAATGGTATAATACTTATATAACGTATAGATAATTTGGTGCACACAGCAGCATTCCTCATTGTATAAATATATATATATATATATATATATATTTATTTATTTATTTATATTTATATGTTAACAGATCAATACATGAGATTGCATTAATTAGAATCATGAGTAACAATGTTAGTTAGGAAATTTGGGACAATTTTCATCTAAACATTACCAATGGAACATAAATATTTCCTTAATGATTCTCTTAAAATGAAACTTGCATCTCCAGAAGTTGAAACCATGATTTGTCCTCTTTTTTTTTTTAAAAAAAAAGCAGCCATTGAAGACAGGGAGTTTGGCAAACCCCTACTATTTTATTAAACTATAAAGAACATAAGAGGGACGTAAAGTACCTTACCCTCAAAGAGTGATGGAAACAAATCCACTTTCCAAACTACAGATAGTAACTATATTCTAGGTCTTTCTAAATGATGAAACTTTGAATCTATCTAAATTGCTAAGACTACGAGCAATTAAAGCAAGAGAACTAAAAGAGCTATAATAAAAACAATGGAAGTCACAAGTTTCATTAGCTAGACAATCTGCAGCTTGATTACCTTCTCTATATATATGAATTAATTTGAGAGATCCCAAAGCCATCAACCCTTGAATAATTCTCACCTTCTTGTGAATATTCCAAGCTGCAGCATAGTTTCCTTTCACCATATCTATTACCACCTTTGAGTCCATTTGAATTGCAACTGCAGTCCAATCTGTCTAAGACAATACCGCAAGCCTTCCAGCAAAGCTTCAACTTCAGCTTTCATATTAGTTGCCTTTCCCAAATAAAAAGAAAAACCTCCCAAAAACTTCCCAGAACCTTGTCTTACAATACCCCCAATAGTAGCAACTCCTGGATTACTCCAAGATGCCTCATCAACATTCAAAAATTACATTTTGTTGAAATTCTTGTTGCCACCAATAGACCTTAAAAAATGCTATACTTCTTGCAACTGATCTATAACTTCCCCTCTTAACTAAATCTGGAAAAGCTATACTTAAATCACGCAATTTATGATTTATTGCACAAATAATAATAGTGCTAGAGCTTCTTTCTCCTTCAAATACAAACTTACACCTTGAAAGCCAAATTTCTTTGCAAACAAGTGTGGGAACAATTTTAGCCATTACTCCAATTTCACTTGTCAGAGTTAACCACCAACCCACATCATCTATACAAAAATTAAATCCTCGTTGTCTTGCAAAGAAAGACCATACTTCCTTGGCAATACAACATGTCTCAAATAAATGAGAGTAATTTTTGACTTCCTTCTAACAATGGCAACGAGAAGGCAAATGAAATCCTAATTTACTTAGATTACATTCCAGTGGCAGGAATCCATGAAGCATTTTTCACAAGAAAATAATCCTTGAAAGAGGTTAAGACTTGTACCAATAGTTAACAACAGACCTTCCAACATCATGATTCTCTACATGACTAATACAAGAAGCAACAGTGAACTTGCCTGTGGAAGTCAGTTTCCAAACAAACTTATCACTGTCATCTTGCAGAATTGGAAAACCCTCCATCTCCTACACAATATTTAGATAATTCAAAAATATATTATGTAGTGTATCTGTATCCCAGTGATCTTGCACTTAGAGATCCTGAACATGCAATCAAATACTTCGAACTGCAACTCTATTAGCCAATTTCCCCAACAAAAGTCAGTTTCCATGCCAAAATGATATGTTTCCCTTCCTACAGAACACTGATATGTGAGGTTCAGTAGCCAAATGAATAGCCTTAACTCTTTTCCATTCCCTTGTACCTTCTGAAGCCTTTATTTCAACCAAGTGCAAATTGTATTTCATCTTAACTCATCTTCCCAAAAAAGAATCCTCTTTTCTAAATCTCCACCACATCTTATAACCTAAAGCTATAAGCAAAGAACATAAGGAATGAATATTTAAACCCCCATTGTCAAAAGGTTTGCAAATTCTCTGCCAAGTACACCAATTTCTTTTCACTTTATCAATTGAATAACAATAGAAAAACCTAGCAAAAACTCCTCTCCACTTCTTTTATAATCTGTAGAGGTGGATTACAATTATGCGATATCTCTCCAAGACCCAAATTTGTGTTAGCTCTCAAGGTGCAGCTTCAGCTTATAGGAACGTCTCTTGCTCCCACATCAGTGATGGCCACCCTACATCACCAGATGGTGTACAGATTGCAGAATCATGCCCTTGATTTGCAGAACAATGGATCTCTAGAGGCCTTGACGATAATGGTAGGTTCTACCACGGAGGTTCCCATCTTGGTTAAAATTCGAAGACAAATCAAGAGAGCAGATCTCGAGAGGCTTATGCCTGTTGATTGGATTACCAACTATGAAAATCTTCACGGACAAGAAGAACCAATGCAGGCCACTTTTCAGCCTTCCGAAAGCTATCTAACGGACTTGTGAAGACATCATTCAAGATTTGTCCAAAAGAGGAGTCTAACTAGATCTTCACTCAGCTAATCATCACCCCATGTGCTGTAGAAAAGATGACCAGTGTCCTCCTACAACCGTCTAGCAGAACCTAACTATACTTCCCATGCCAACGGCCACTATTTATGGGACGCCCCTGGATCTGGACTTTGTGATCTAAAATGCTCGTGTGTTGAAGATTCCTCCGATGATGAAAATGAAGTTCCGAGGAGATGACAAAAAAAAAAATGAAAACTAGTAGATGTTCGAACAGATGTCCTCTAGAGGATGATACCCTTCAAAGATCTGAACAATTTTTATCGGGCATTTCCCAAGACATCAACACTATTGATGAATAAGGAAAGCCCTCCATCCATCTTACCATCCATCATGAAAATCCTGAAGAAGATGATGGACTACTACGAGCCCTTTCCTTATTGCAAATAGGTAGAGAAGACCACTCCAAGACAGCCAGTACCAATTCCATGCATTCTGAACCAGCCCATAATGAGTCCATCTGCTGATAATTTTCCACCTTTGGAAAGGAGAATAGACGTGGCTAAAAGAAGAGCATTCAAGCCCTACATTACTCAGAAGGCAATTGATGAGTACAAAAGACATGTTCCTTTGAACCAGGTAGAACAAGTTCATATGCTCACGTGAATTGATGACAGGGTCAATTAGGTAGAAAAAAGGTTGACTATGTGGAAAAAAGATACAATGAGATGCTGGAAACACACAACATTCTTGATCGCGACTTAAAGGCGATGATTGGTACTGGAAGCAACTACTACACTGAGTTCAACGAGAAACTTCAAGAGACTTATGATTAGAAGAGACAAATTGAGAAATATTAAAGGCAGAAGTCTCAAATTGCTCTTGTTCCATTATCCCCATCTCAAGGGTTTTCAGTGTTTGGCATGACGAGCAATCTGCCAACCTTTCATACGCCAACTCGAGTTTTCTGTGGACCAGTAAGTCCAACTCGACCTCGAGTCGAAAGGATTCCTAACTACAGTATACTTGACTATAGCCTTTGGGCTAACTAGGCAAAAGAGAATCCTTATGTTCACCCGACATCCAAAAGGAAGGCTTCATGTTCAACTCTAGAGACCTCTCAATCTGAACCCTTTAGATCTGAAGTGCCCATATATACCCAAGAGGAAAAAGCAAAAGCACTACTTTGGGATGATGAAGACCAATATGTGTTCCTAAGGAGGGAAGAATCTAGAGTTCCAATCCAACAAGTACCTACTCCATCAAGCCCTATTAACTAGCCTGATCCTACTTCCATAAATCCTTCCCCACAACAAGCTGTGGCCTATCCAGCTAATGATGCTCAAATATCATTTGCAGCTCAAATGAAAATTCAATGTCAATAGCATCCTCAGGAGGCATTTTTGATTACATAGAGTCAGAAGATGAAAAAATGGACGTCTCAGGAATTCTCATGACTACCCTAGGTCCCTCAAGATAAACTTCCTACACTGGGTTTGCCCAAGAAGAAGAACCAGAAGATGAATCCATGGCCAACCATCAACCTCCGCCTCTACAACCAACCCCCCAGGGAAATCATCTAGGACGTCCTGTTTCACTTTTGATGACACTCCCATTAGCAGAAGGCGTGAAAGATTCCAAGAGATGTTAGCATGGATCAATACATAGTTATTAAAGGGAGTACCTCTGAATAATATTCTGTCTCAATTTTTTAGTTGTGTTGTTAGTACTTTACATGATTAGTTTATCCCATTGGATGCTAATGAGAGAAATCAAGTACTTACAGGTTCTTTAGACCAATGGATTAATGTGATATTCAAGGAATTTGTAGGTGACTATTCTTTAGAAATTAAGCATTCAAGACTTCTTCAAGATGAAATGTTGTTCTTTAAGGCCTAAAGATCTCAATAGGCACTACAAAAGAATGATAGAAATTTACTATAGCCTTGGTGGTATAAGAGATCTAAATCTCAAGCAGGTATACATTTCTTCACTTAAAGAAGAGGTCTAGCTAGAATTGAACAAGATGGTCGAATTCTCTAGGAACACGCTGGCAACTCTTGGACTTGGCAGAAATCCATCAAGCTATGTTCACTTGTTTGGACAAACTCTGTGAAAGAAGAAAGATTGTTGAAAACATCTTTCATGGGAAAAAGAAGCTTGAGAAGATCTGCACCAGAAACTCAAAGCCAAGGAAGTGTAGCTGCAAGAACATGCAGAAGTTTCCTTGCAAGAAGAAGTACAAAACAAAGAAGATTCTCAAGTACTTCAAATGGAAGGCCTCAAAAAAGTTAGAGTCAGACAAGTACTTCATCTATAAGAAAAAGGGCCACTTTGCAAAGAACTGCCCGAATAAGAAGGCCAAAGCTTCAAGGCTTATTTCGCAGCTGATGTTTGATCATCTAGAATCTGACGTTGAATTAGTATTCTCAGAGCAAAGTCATCCAGACCAGGAAATTACAGATTCAGAATTCGAAGCATCAGAAAATGATTCAGAAGAAGAATCATCTTTACCCATTTTTACTATTAAAGATACTCCAGACATTGCTTATTTGACTAATTTTCATCCTCCTCATGTGCAGGTTTCTCTATTGAGGTCTAGGTATGCTCAACCCGTCAAAGCCATAGGATTCTTAGACACAGGAGCCCTGAAGACGATGATAAACCTAGATATTCTTCCAAAGGAATATTGGACTAATACAGATGTTGAATTTCCAGCAACAAATGGAGAGATCTCTCAAGCCAGCCGTATTTCCAAGCAACCAATATTGATAAAGTTCTTTCTAGATTCAGTAATCTGGGTAAAGCTTTTTGGAAATACACTTCACAGTAATGATGTTCTTATCGGATGGGATACATATGCTAAAGCAGGTAGACTGAGAGTTCTTCCGCAAGCGATCTGATATAAACATCAATTTCAACCCTATACTCCTATTACTAATGTGTTTGCTATTTGTGATACTATTAATAAATTTCAGTAGATAGCTAGTATGTTAAAGGAATTTTGTGTAGATTCTCATGCAGACTTTAAGCACAAGAAACTGCTTTGGAGGAATGATGAATTCTTTGTTAAGCTTCCTTTTACGCTTAACGGGGATATTAATCCTACCAAAGAAACACATCCTAGAATTACTCCAGACGATCTCAAACTTGCTGAACAAGAATGCTCACAATTGTTAAAGCAATGACTGATCCAGCCAACTTCTTCAAGTTGGGCTTGTCAAGCGTTTTATGTTAACAAAAGAAGTAAGCAGATCAGTAAGAAAAGGTTAGTAATTGATTACAAACCTCTTAACTAGTTTTTAAAGGATGACAAGTTTCCGCTCCCAAGGATTCAAAACCTTTTTACTCATTTAGCGGGAGCAAAAATCTTTTCAAAATTTGATTTGAAAGCTGGTTTTTTTGCACCTGATGAATGTCATAAAACTGTTTTTTGCATTCCCAATGCTTTGTATCAATGGAAGGCGTTACCATTTGGTATCAAAGTAGCCCCTTCAAGTGTAGGAATATCATATGCAATTGGAAGAAGAGTTCTTGGATATCTTTCAACACCGTTCATAATGCTCATATCATAAGAAGTGACAAATATATCTTTTAAGCATTTCATCAAACACTTTATAAGCAAAACTCATATTCCTAACTTCCTATGCAGATCAATTAATTATAATCACAACAAACAACCCCCAATAACAATATCAAGTATGTCAATTGTATCATCAAATACAATCTATTGACAAATAAAAAATTCACATTATCTTCCGTAATTTGACCTCTTCCCCTCCTTCCTTACACTTTATATTAATGTTGTAGACAATACTACTTAGTACCATTGGCCATTGAAAGAATGCCCGACCTAAAGCACAAGAGTATCTTACCAGATGGCAATGAGATAATACGCACAAAACAATCCATCGTTTATCATAAAGTTCAACATAACACACCAATTGAATTTTTAAAGAAAGTTCCAAAAATTTGCCTCTCCTTTTTTCCTTACAAGGCTGCATAATCCCATTTCTCCTCCAAAATTCTAAGCAAAACAAATAAATTATAGTTTAAACAAAACAAACAGAATAATTTTTCCAAAGTTTCTAAAATATTGAAGGTTGATATTTTAGGAACAAACAGAACCCATTTTATTCCAACTCAACAAGCCATTTGTGCTTAAAATTTTAAGATTCAATCTAACCTTTGTCTTCCATAATTGAAATATGTCTTGCTACCTGTAGCCAACAAAATGTTCCGAAACACAATGTTGAGAATTGCTTGCTCGAGCTCCGTGATTTCATTTCTTATAACAACAAAACCCTATAACTTTAAAGTTACTACCCCCAAAAAGCATTTGAGAGGATTCATCCTCGTGTTGTGCTTTTGAAGTATCTTGAAGACCCTTCGTAGACTTGCGAGGTGATCCTGTTTTGATCATGCAGTGAGCTGGCCTATAGGAACTAAGATAAGTCATAGTAGATAATCAAGACGGCTAGCCATTTCATCAGATGGGTAATTCAACTCATTGTGCTCTAGTGGCCAAAAATTAACCACCCTTCCACTTTTCTTTGAGCTTATTCTCCTTATGCTCCCCTTCTAGAAGAAAAAGATGAATTTGATGCTTTGGGAAGAATCATTGCACCTAAAGTAATTTTCGGTTGATACTCACTCAAATTTGTAGCTTCAATTTATTTTTTTTCCTTTTAAGATTTGGATTGATCTTTATGATTCGGGAGAAAGTTTTTGTCTGAAACGTTAGTACCAAAATATCAGGAATTGGATTTCAGAAAGAGAGGGTACTAAGATTTTCTAACGGTGTTAGTGGCATGGATTTTTTAACTCCTTCAGCCTGACATGGAAAAGCTTGATATGTGTAGTAATTTTTTTTGGGCTGCTGCACCAAATCATCAGGGGGGCATGGTGCAGCAACTGCACTGAACAATTTCTCCCTCAATAAGATACCAAAATTCTTCAAAAAATAATCAGGAAAGCCATCAATATCGGGAGAACTATCTTTATCTAAAGAGAAGACTGCTTGCTTAATTTCAATAGAAGAAGGCAACATTGATAAAGCTAGATTATTAGCAAAGGACAAAAGATCTAGTGTCATTTGTGACACTCCTTGGGTCTGGTCTACATCCAGGATCTACCGATAATGAAGAGGGAAAAAACCTTACCGCCTCATTTTCAATATCCGATTTATCTGTCAGCCATTCATCATCCAAATTCTTAATCCGCATTTTGGAATTTTGAGTGTGCCAAAATTTTGAAAAGTAAGTTGTATTTGCAACTCCATCTATAAGCCATTTGATTCTTTCCTTTTGCCTCAAAACAATAAACTCATTCCATTTTTGATATGCCAGACTAGCTTGCGCCCGATGGAAGACCTCCCTATTCTCTGTTGAAGGATCATCTCTGTACACTCTTTTTGATCGCATTCCAATTGAGCTATCTAAATTTGTGTTTCAACATTCCGAAAGACATTCTTATTCCAAGCCCACAAACATCAATTGAGCAGAGACAATTTGGACACCACAATCTCCAGACCGTTACCCTCAACCAAAATATTCCAAGAAGCTTCAACAAACTCCTTGAATTGAGAATGACCGTGCCACATATATTGATAATGAAACACTCTTGCTGAAGGAGAAATGCCATTCTTAATTGAAATAAGAATGGGCAAATGATCAGAAGAAATGCTTCCCTGAAACGAAAAATCTACCAGACCATATTAATCAATACATTCATTGAACTCCCTCATAGTTCGAACACTGGGAGTTGAACCTGAAGATTCATCAATAGTCCAAACAACATTAAAATCTCCCCCTGTAAGCCATGGAATCGAGACAAATTGGCTTAACTGTTGCATATATTTCACCTACCAATATAATCGTAATTTTTATATACAACAGAAAATATATAATCTTCACCAAACAAGAAGCTTATTTTACAAGTAACAACTTGAAAAAAATCTAAAACAACTTCAACCTTAATTAACTAAGACCAGAAAAGCCAGATTTTACCAGATTCATTCAATAAAAAATTGTTAATTTCAACTTATAACCAAAATTTGAAATTCGATCAAAGGATAAAAAAGGCTCTAAAAATTCCAATGAAAAATGGCTTAAATTCAGAAATTAACCTGTTCGATTGCATGATCCAGGTATCATTACCAATAACTCATTCCAGATTAATCCTCTCCTATTGAATGACTTACTGTAGCATTGTACTTGGTCCAAGACCTTTTAAGCATCATCAGAGGTGGAACTACCATCTTCTTCTTCGTATTAGGATCAATTATATTGGTCTCCGCTTCAATTGGAGGTAAAAACCACTTCTAGGGAGATCCCTTGATTCTGTAATAAACTCCCTTAACATTCAATTCAATCAACAAATTCTTCGCTGAATCCCAAATCCTAAGTCCTCTGTGATAACAGTTTATGTTTTCAGGTCAATTTAGGGTTGTGAACCTAGATTTAAATTTGATTTAATAGGCTGTTCATTGGTAGTAGAGATTTGATTTCCAGATGAAATTTCATTTTCTCATCTTGAACAATAGGCACTTCAAGATTTGTCTATTCCAAATTTATCAAATCATCTTATGGGATTGCCTCTAACCTGTAAGACGTAAAAATTTTCTGGGGCTTTAATTTGAACATTGATGGCGAAATTATTTAGATGTCTGCTAAAT
This sequence comes from Parsonsia alboflavescens, assembly GCA_028571225.1. Classification (NCBI taxonomy): domain Eukaryota; kingdom Viridiplantae; phylum Streptophyta; class Magnoliopsida; order Gentianales; family Apocynaceae; genus Parsonsia; species Parsonsia alboflavescens. The sequence goes on along the minus strand of JAOXNR010024256.1, from coordinate 2,015 downwards.
AAGCATCAAATTGATAGGGATCAAGGATCTACCTTAGCATTGGTGGAGCTATCATGGAATCCATCAAAGGAAGGGTGCATTGAAGATGAAGTTTATGGAAGAAAACATGCTTATATGGACTTCCACTTCAAGAATGAGAGAACTTTGATGCTAAGCAATGAAGCCTTGTACAAGAACTTGTATTTCAAACACAAGCATGACAATTTAAGATTAAAAAAGACATTGATGGCATATGTGGAAAACAAAGAAGAACCACTTGATGTTGAAACAAATGATGAAGAGATCTACACTTGATCAAGTTGAGCCATTGAAGAAGTTCCTTCATTTCTGCAACATTGAAGGGTCATTTGAGGAGTTTGAAGGCTTGGAAATGTGCCTAAAAGATCCTATTTCAAGTCCACAAAGAGTGAAAATTGAAGGCAAGACAAAGCAAGGAACAAAGCGAGAAGAAGAAGCAAGGATGGCCGTTGCAAAGGGAGATCCGGCTCCTGACCAAGACCGTCTGATGCCAGCTCAGCACAAAGAAAGAATAGAAGGCATTTCAATAGCCATCCGGGGCCAGATGGCCCCTAGTAGCTCCGACACTGTTTTGTTTTTCTTTGATTTTTTATGCTTTCTTCTTGTTATTTTTTATATGTTTGAAGGGTAATCATGTCTTTAAACCCCATCCATGAATTATTGGGATAATTTAGGGCTTTGGGACTAGATATAGTTCCTTATCTTTGTAAAACAAAACAACCCACATACATGTAAACACTTTGAGTGATTTTGTTTTAAAGATCAAACATGATCTTTCATGAGTGTTCTAGAGAGTTCCTCTTTGTGGGTTCTTGAGGCATTTCATTTAAGGAATTCAATCACTTTGGGGTGAGGTATTGAATTTTCTACCAAATCAAGAGATTGGTTGTTATTGAATTACCCACAATGGTCAATCTAATCTCCCTTGAACCTTTGATAGGTCCTTCTTCTTTTTCATTGATTGATTTCTTGCAGGTACCTTCATCCTTTTCAAGAATCACATCATATTTTGGAATCAAAGCCTAGGTTTCCATCAAAGGTTTGCCTATCTTTACTTGCTTTCATGTATTAACTGTTAAGGTCATACTGTTTTCTTTGAAATCTTATAATCTCATGTGATTTGTGTTTTGTTCTTTGCATTTGTCTTAGTTCTTCTCTTGTGATCTCTATGTGATTGTGGGAATTAAGAGTGAGGCCAAAAACAAGGGCTAATTCAATGTGTTTGGTATTTCAACTTCTATCCTCTATCTCTGCAAAAGGAAAACTAAAAAAAAGAAAGATAAAAAGGTCTAAAAAATAGAGCATCAAAAAAATTCTGCACAAAAGTGCCAAAAAAAGAGTGAAAAATCATTGAGTTCTCACACAACATGAAGGAGATGAGAAGGGACTTGAACTCTAGAGTTGAAAACTTTGAAAGACGGGTAAATGATCTTCAATCTAAACCTCCTAGAAAACAAGTGCAACAAGGACGGCGGGGGGGGGGGGGGGATGAAGAATATAAACCTAGTTCTTCTAAGGTGTATATGCCCTATGGCGGAGTTGGGCGAAGGAGATCACAAGTGATTCACTCTAGAAGGACACATGAGCATAGGAGGTAGAATGAAGATGATAACTATTATGACTTTGAAGTTGAGGAGAGGCTAAGGGATAGATCCACAGCCACTACTCAAGCGATAAAGTGTTGGGGACTACTTGAAACAAATGGAGTTCGCCATGAAGGGAACTAATATTAAAAAGGGTTGAGAAAGGAGAATAAATGATGTGATTTCTTTGAAATGGGTTTCATAAAAAACAAACCAACTTGAAGAATTTTCTCAAGACTCACCTAGAGGTTCAAGTTAGTGCAATAACCTATGATGTTTTTATACCAACTGATACGAACCTTGCCAACAACGTGACAAAACCCGAAACCAAATCTGATAAACAACCCCAAGATCTTTCAAGTTTGCGTGGAATCCGCGACCCGTTGCTTAAAGAAGCAAGAACCTTGGAATGGT
>JAOXNR010024245.1:0-24971 GCA_028571225.1 Parsonsia alboflavescens | reverse complement strand
TAGGAAGACAATAAATAAATAAAACACTTTATTTATTAATAAGATAATTACATGCTCTAGGGCATACTAATATAACACCAAACTTCTCTGCAAATTAGAGAAGGAACCAATTTAGCAATAGCCCCCATCTACAATCATACTTCACCCAATCTGTTATCCTTCTCTTGATAGAGACAGAAAGTGTGAACAGAATAAACTTCCTGAAAGTATCCCCAAACTTCAGCCACAACATCACAAGAATTCAGAAGCTGATCATGAGTTTCCTCGTGCAAAAAGAAAATGGCAGGGATAAGCAACATGAAAACCCAATCTTTTACATCTATCATCCGTTGATCAAAGGCCCTTGACTAATCTCCACACAAAAATAGACCAAGAAGAGGGAAAATATTTGCCGAAAAAAGAGTCAGACACATGAAATAAATCATCGGAAACACCTATTTGAAAGAAATCCATACATGAAGCCACTGAAAACTCACCATTTGCAGATAACTTCCAGAAAAAAGCAACATCCCTTTGCTGAATATCAGAGGAAATGAAAGAACAAAGTTAGCTAATATTAGATTTAAAATCAATCCTTTCTTCCCTGCATCCCATCTTCCATTATGAAAAATTCAAAAACCTTCAAATTGTCGTTAGAAACTGTACATTTCTCGCTAACTTTTCCATCAAGCAATCAGTCCTCATACTAGAAAGAAACTTCTCCTTTTCCAATCAAAATTGAAATATGAGCTTTTGCGTCTTCATAAATAGAATTAAGCCTTCTCAAGACCATAGAACCTTCCTGATGTATAGGATCTCCAACAGAATAATTATACTTCATCATAACAAGTTGAGTCCACAATGAATTTGATGTTCAAAATCGCCACCATAATTTGAAGCCATAAGCTTTAACATAATTCGACAAAGAGTGTAAAATCAAGCCCCCTTGAGCAGATGGTTTACAAATATTAGCCCAATTACACAAATGTCTTCTTGTATTTACCTTGTTGGCGAAATACAAGAAGAAGCATACAAAAAACTTTTGTGGAAATTAATTCTTTGCCCCGAGCAGTCCTAATAAAAATCAAGAAAATCCACCAAGGATAACAACCCCTTTTAATTTCTCGAGTAAAGATTACGATATCATCAGCAAAGCTTACAGGAACATCCATTCTATCAGAAATATAATCGCGCATCCTACCATCATACAACAATTTATTCAATCCCTTAGAGAGCAGTTCAGCATCCAAGATAAATAAGGTAGGTGATAAAGGATCACCCTGTCTTACTGATGCAAACGGAATTATGGAAAGGTAGGCTATAAAGCTTGACGACGAATGACAGGGTTTAGGGTTGATCGAATTCTTTAGAGAATTCACCCAAGGAACGAAATCATGGTAATATGTTTCTGTTTCAGCAATGAACTGAAACAGAACATTGCTTCTCTTACAAACAAAACTTCACTCGAAAGTTGCCACAGGAAAAGAAATTTAAGAACAAAATGATAATGTACCTGAAGAAACTCGAAAAGAGAAATCTTATTGAATAATGTCGAAAAAAACAAAAGTTTCCCCTTCAAAAGAAAAATCTCCCTTAAATAACCTGCATTATAGTATAATGTCAAAAAAAAACAAAAGTTTCGAAAGAGACCCTGCAGTACAGTATAACAGTGACTATTGTTCGTTGGGCCATTTCGGGTCACCCAGTCAAATTTGAGTCAGCGCTCGGGCTAGTTGGCTCGGGAATCGTGCCCAACATCATCGAACCGACCGGATCAGGTCCGTATTCCTTGCAGTCGCTTGGACCTGCGTAGACTACCCATCGTAAGCTTGGTTGGTGTAACTGGCCCTATTCCCCTTGGTCATTCTCCTTATCCAACTCTGCGTCAGGCTCCCCCTCTTCCAAAGAGTTGGTCCTCAAACTCGGATTGTCTCCATGGAAACGAGTCAAATGTTGCACATTGAAAACGTTAGAGATACTAAGAACATCCAACAGCTTGAGCCTGTAAGCATTAGCTCCCAACTTTTCAAAAATCTAACAAGGGTCGATCTTCCGATCTTTAAGCTTATGATACGTGCCCAATGAAAACCGTTCCTTGGTTAACATCACCCACACAAGATCTCCAACCTCGAACTGCACATTTCGGCGAGTCTGATCTGCATATTCTTTGTAACTAGCATAGGCTCATTCCAAGTTGGACTTTACAGTCGCATGAAAATTATGCAAATCAATCAGCCGCTCTTCAACTTTCTTGGAAACAATACCAGAACCCTTTATTTCAAGATCAATCGGACTCCTTGGATTCCTGCCGTACACAATCAGAAATGGTGAATACTGAGTTGACCAATTAGTCGAGCAATTGAATTCAAACTCAATCTTGGGAAGAAGAGAATCCCAAGTGCCGAATGTCTTGACATACGGCGGGAGCATATTTTCTAACATTCGATTTACCACTTCGGTCTACCCATCCGTCTAAGGATGGTTGGGACTACTGAACTTCATTGTTGTCTCCAAGTTCTTCCAAAGTTCTTGCCAGAAATGGCTCATGAACTATGTGTCCCTATCAAACAAAATGGTTCGGGTAGGCCAAACCGCCTGACTACCTCACCGAAATATAAATCTGCTATCCTGCTAGCATCCATAGTCTATTTACAAGCCATAAACACTGCCATTTTACTGAAACGATCGACCACAACTAATATGCTGTCAAATCCCTACTATGTCCGTGGTAAACCCAATACAAAATCCATGGACACATCCGTCCAAGGCTCATTTGGAATCTGCAACGGAGTATATAACGCTTGATTGCTGCTGCTTCCTTTTGATACATGGCAAATTCTATATCTCTTCATGAAGTTCTTAGCATTTTTGTCAATACTAGACTAATAAAATCGTTCCTTAATCAGGCCTGCAATCTTTTCCTTGCCAAAGTGACCTTGAGCTTGCAATTCTTGGACAATTAAAAGGCGCAATGATGTATCAGGTATGCACAAGCAATTACCTCGGAAAAGATACCCATCAGGGAGCATGAAATCGCTCCTTAGTTGCTGTTCTATATCTCGAACTACCTCTCCAAAATCAGCATCACTCCGCAAATCCCCACGCAAGCTTTCGAACCCTAAAGCGACAATCTTCATTATATTAACCAAGTAATGTCGTGTAATCAAAGCATTAGCAACTTTATTCATAACACTCGACTTGTGCTTGAGGGTGAAAGTAAATTCTTGCAGCATACTTATCCACTTGGCATGTCGGTCATGAAGTTTGTGCTGTCGTTGAAAAAACTTCAAAGCTTGATGGTGCGAATAGAGCACGAACTCCCTCGGAATGAGGTAATGCCGCCAGTGCTGCAGTGTCGAACAATAGCATAGAACTCAACATCATAAACTGAATAATTCAGCTTAGCTCCGCCTAGTTTCTCTTCAAAAAATGCAACGGGCCTTCCTTCCTGGCTCAAGATAGCTCCAATTTCTACCTTTGAAGCGTCACAATCAACCTCAAAGATTTTCTCGAAATTTGGTAATGTAAGCACAGGCGCACTGGTAAGTTGGTCTTTGATCACCTCAAATGCTCGTTGTGCTTCTTCTGTCCACACGAATTCCTTCGCATCATACAAATCTGTCAAAGGAGCCATGAGTACACTGAAATCCTTGCTGAAAAGCTGGTAGAAGTTAGCCAACCCATGAAAGGACCTGACCTCCGTAACACTTCGTGGTATAGGCCATTCCCGAACAGCCTGAACTTTTGAATCTTCAAGATGAATTCCCTTTGTCGAAACTACAAACCCTAGAAAGACTAGGCTACCTATAACCATACACACTTCTTACGGTTGGCATACAAGCTGTGCTCCCAGTATGTCATCAAAATAAACCACAACAAAACTATTCAAGACAGGTCGCAATACATGATTCATGACTCTCTTGAATGTGCTCGGCTCATTCGAGAGACCAAATGGCATAACTACCCCTTTGAAAAGCCCATCTTTAGTCTTGAAAGCAGTCTTCCATTCATCTGCCGACTTGATCTGTCTTTGATGGTCGCCGCTCTTCGAGTCTATTTTCGAAAAGACTACCCCCCACTAAGTTGGTCCAGTGTATCATCAAGTCTTGGAATAGGAAAACGGTACATAATCGTGATGTGGTTTATGGCGCGGCTATCAACACACATCCTCTTGCTATTGTCCTTCTTTGGCACCAATAAAGCTGGTGCAGAGCAGGGACTGATACTCTCTCGAATGTACCCCTTGTCAAGCAACTCAGTAACTTGACTCAATTCGTCGTGCTGCTGTGGAGAGAGTCTATAATGGGCTTTGTTCGGTAGAATGGATCTCAGAACTAAATCAATTTTATGCTGTATATCACGCATGGGTGGTAGGCCTGCTGGCAACTCTTCCGGAAGCAAATCTTCAAATTCTTTTAGAACTCCTTGCACCCTTTCCGGCAACTCAATTTCCTCTTTCGTATCTGTCATAACCGCCAATGTAGTCGACAATAAAGCAAAACAAGCCTCAACTTCCCCAACCTCTTCTTCGAACTCCTTATGTGGCAAGCAGATGTTGGTCTTCTTTCCCTTCGTAAAGATATCTCACATTGGTTGCAACACGACCTTCGTAGCTCCTCTATTGACCATGTAGCAGTGAGTGAGACCATCATACGAAACTTTGTTGTCATACTACCAAGGTCTGCCGAGCAGTAAATGTGCAGCATCCATAGGCACCACATCACAGTAAACAATAGCTGTACTGCAGCAGAATTGAAGACTTACACTACACCTTTGATTTACCTAAACTTCCATCTCTTTATTCAACCACCTAAGCTTGTAAGGCTCGATGTGGTGCTCTGTCGGCAATTGAAGCTTCTGTATGGCTTCCTGCGAAATCAGATTCTCACAGCTTCTTGTATCTATAATTACTCGGTAGACCTTTCCATTAATGGTGGAGCGGGTGCTGAATATGTTCCGACGCTTCCAATCCTCCTTTGCTTAGGTGCTAAACAAATTCGTCGTAAAACCAGGCACTCTCCTTAGACATCTTCCGGTGCAACAACACTCTTCTTGCCTTCTTCCAACTCGTCAACAACTTCCTCTCCTACGAATTCCCTTTTTGGCCCATCTTGGATCAACAACTGAGATCGAACCTTGGGACACTCACAGGCATAATATCCTTTCTGCTGACAACGATGGCAAACGACATTGGCCTTATTAATTGGCGGACGGTTTTGAACTTGCCTAAATCCCTGATTTGGTTGCAGTGCTGTTCTCCCCTTTTGAATAGGCGGATTAAAAACTATGGACGAAGAAGGACTTGTTGTCGCTGTGTTTCAGGGAGGGACAAAAAACCCTCTGCCAAATGTTGTACTTCTTCCGCCAACCCTAGCGAAGCTCCTACCACCACCTTAGCCTTTGTTTGCACGTCGGTGACGTTCCCAAAGATGTGTACCTACAGGGCATCTTGAATTGCTAGTTGAAAGCCATGCAAATAACATGCCACAAGTTGCTCTTCCGTCTCACGAAGCTGGTTCCTTGCAACCATCTAATAGAATTCCAGCGTGTACTCCTACACTGTTCGTAGGCTGCGTCAAACTCTACAAATTCTTAAAAAGTGTGTGACAATAATTGAAAAGCAAAACCTCTCTGTGCATCTCCCTTTTCAGTTTGAACCAATCATCCATAATGGGAAGTTCATCCAAATAGAGCTGATATCGAAAGGATTGCCACCATGTTGCAGCCCTGGCCTTAAAACGAATTGCAACCAATGCTACCTTCTTGTCGGTCGGGACCTCTTTCAACTTGTAGATTTCTTCCACTGTACTCATCCCATCCAGAAGTTCTTTGGGTACCAAACTTCCAGTAAATTCGTTAACTTCCAGCTTGAACCCGATATCCCATCTTGGTACATTTGACTCACGATCCAAAACCCTAGGAGGATGATTTTTGCTGCCTTTCCCGTAGTCGCCTCTTCCGCCCCTTGGGTAAGACCCAGGCGGTTATTCTCTTGCTGGCAGCTCAAACTCCTTATCAACGTCGCCCCCTAGTTCCTCTTGCCTTCTGGTAGGTTCTTGTTGTGTAGGTTGTTTGTTCACTACCAACTGCTGCATCATCCAATTCAAAGTTTGCATTTGTTGATTCTGATTCTCCAAGATTTGCTGCATGGCTCGTTCATGCTCTTCCCTCTCCTTCGTTTGTGATTCTCGGCATCTACACAGTTCTTCCAAAATTGTAGCCACGGTTGGATCTACATTCCCTCCTGACATCTCGGATATTTGCTCTGATACCAATTGATGAAAACGGAATTATGGAAAGTTAGGCTGTAAAGTTTGACGACGAATGACAGGGTTTAGGGTTGATCAAATTCTTTGGAGAATTCGCCCAAGAAACGAAATCGTGGTAATATGTTTCTGTTTCGGCAATGTACTAAAACAGCACGTTGCTTCTCTTGCAAACAAAACTTCACTCGAAAGTTGTTGCAAGAAAAGAAATTCAAGAACAAAATGACAATGTTCCTAAAGAAACCGGAAAGAGAAATCTTATTGAATAATGTCAAAAAAAGAAAAAGCTGCCCTTTCAAAAGAAAAATCACCCTTAAATAACCTAATCAAAACCTAAACCTATTCCGAAAAAAAAAAACCTAGACTTATTCAGAAAAATAATGAAATTACAAAAAAATATCCTTAAAAACAACAGATTACGAAAATGCCACTAAAAACACAAAAAAGCTCAAAACTCCATCAAGACGACTCTAAATGGCTAAAAAAGGTTCTGCATCATAGTATAACAATGACTATTGTTCGTTGGGCCGTTCTGGGTCACCTAGTCAAATTTGAGCCCAATCCGTTCTCGGGCCAGTTACCTCGAAAATCAAACCCAACATCATTGAACAGGTCTGATCAGGCTCGTATTCCTGCAGTCGCTTGGACTTGCGTAGACTACCCGTCGTAGGTTTGGCTAGTGTAATTGGCCCCTGTTCCCCTTGGTCATTCTCCTTAACCAACTCTGCGTCACTTAGCCCCCCATTAGAAGAGAAAAACGGACACAATTTTCAATTTATTGTAACAAAACACTTACTAAAACAAAGGCAATTGTGAATCATGTTCATGAAGTGGAGACTTAAACCAAAATTTTTCAACACTTCCAATTGATAATCCAAATTAAATCTATCAAATGCTTTCAAAGCATCTAATTAGAGAATCAAGTTACCCCCTAAATACTTCTTATTAAGAAAGTGAATTAATTCAGAAACCAAGAGAATATTATCATCAATAACCCTACCTGGAACAAAACCACTCTGATTGAGACTAACAAGATTACGCAATAAATTAGCCAGTCTTAAAGAAAGTACCTTCACAATAATTTTTGAGGAGAAATTGCACAGGTTGATAGGCAGGAAATCTGCAAAAGAGACCGGATTATTCACCACAGAAATGAGCAATATCTGTGTTGAAGTGAATTGCAGGGGCATAAGAACTCGAGGCCAAAAGTCCCTTTACGCTTGAACTACATCCTTCTTAATCAAACCCCAGAATTCAGTGTAAAAAGATCCTGGAGCACTGTCACTATCAAGAGAAAATACAGCTACTTTTATTTCTTCCTCACACGGCAGAAGAGACAGCCAGATCTTAGTCTCCTTTGAAATTAAATTAGGAATGTCTCTAGTGAACAATTCCTGACACCGAGAACAACCTTTCTCGGATGACAAAAGACACTCAAAAAATTTGATCCTCTCCTTCTCCATGGCCTCCATACCTGTTACATCATTCCCCTTTGTCCCTAATTTTATGAATATGCATTCTGGAAATGTGAGATTTCCAGAATTTTGAAAAATATGAAGTGTCGCCTTCACTTCCTTCAACCATTGAATTCTGGCTTTCTGTTTTTCTTTAAATGATACTCGAAGCTCAACCTTAGCCTTATGTAATCTTTCTCTATTTTCTTCCAATTCATGCTCAATGTATGCTTCTTCGCAATCATCCAACCAACTTCTCTGCCTTCCGGATACTCGATTGAATGTTACCAAAAGCCTCCTTGTTCAAAACTTTTAAAAATTCTTCAGTCTCATTAATTTGCCAGAAAGTCTGCTAATACCAACTCCTTCCACTGGCTGTGACCATGACTTCTCAACAACTAATTGAAAACCATCATGTTTGAGCCACATTGTCTGAAATCTGAACTGCCGAGCTCCGCCGGATTTCACAGTGTCGAAAGATACCAATAAGGGAGAATGATCAGAGGGGTCTTTCGGAAGATGCTCGACAACATTATATTTTAATCATACACCTATAATGCCGGTGCCAAAGTGGAGGGCAGGAGGATCTATGCCAAGTATATCTCCTCTCAACTATAGATAAATCCAAAAAACCAGTCTTCAAATAAATCATTAAATTCCTTCATGGGTCTAATAGCTGGAGGGGAACTCTTACTTTCATCTTCAAATCGGACAACATTAAAATCACCGGCAATGAGCTGATTGAAACTTCGCAACTCATCCCATAAATTTCTTCGATCAATATAGTTGCAGGATGCATAAACTACTGAGAAGTAACATGTCTCACCCAACAGATTAACAATACTGCAATGTCAAATTTTACATGATTCCTATCTTCCATAATCGAGAACGATAAAGCATCAGACCAAAACAACCAAATTTTACTATAGCAAATCGAATAATAAGTTTTAAAGTTCAATTTGAAGGCAATCTGTGAAATCCGATTAGAGGAAATCAAGGGCTCAAAAATTGCTACAATTATCGGATTATGCTTAACAATAAAGGACTTCAATCTTTCCATAGAAGAATCATTACCTATTCCTCTGATATTCCAGACAATGAATTTTGTCATATTCATAGACTTTGAGAGGCATTCAGGCGAGCTTGGAATCTAGTAACCATATTAGAAGGAGGAATAACCTTCTTCTTCCCTGGCTTAATCGGTTCCGAGTGGCTTCGGCTTCCACCTGATGGCAGAACTACAGAAAGATTAATTCCTCCTACTTCTGAAATTTGGACAGCTGCTTTATATTTTCGCACTGGATTGCTGTCTTCTTCGTTCTCACATTAAACCTTCCACAGTTCTGTCTGAGTCACTCCCAGATTCAGTGCCAACTTCATAAACTTGATTAGTGTGCACGTTTTCAGATTGCGGCACCTCCAGAACCCTAGTCGACTCTTCATCCAATGGCTCCAAATTTTTTGTCAACAGCCTCAGTTATGTTTTCTGGAAATTCAGTAACCGTAGCCTCTGAAATCATAACTTCTTCAGTCGGCAATTCATCTGATCCTCCTAGCGTTTTGGTATTAACAGTGGGGCACAGTCAATTTTTCGGGGGGAATATTCTCCTCTTCTAGATTCTCCGAATTCTTTTCTGACTTGCTGTGATACCATTACTGCAGATTTCAATGTCGAATCCATTTTTTCAGTCTCCTTGATTTTTGAAACCGTTAAATTTTTTAACTTTGGATCCCGTGAGCGAGGTTTTTTAGGTTTTTCAACTGGTTTCTGCTGATCTTGTGCAGTCTTCAACTTCGGATCCTTGATATGACAACTCTCCTTTACATGTCCAATTTTCCGGCAATAGCATGTGCTATGTTCGAATTAGATTTGTTGCCAAAAACCCGACTCGTTTTGACTGATCCAAAGTCCGGTAGGAGGTGTCTTCAAAAGACCCAACTCCAGGCAATGCGAGCCTCAACCGTCAATGGTTTCCCAATGAACGGATGCGAAAGAATAGAGGATTTCCTTCCTGAAGAGGTGAATAGGAAGATCTGGGAAGGAAATCCAAACTGGAACAGTTGAGGGCTCTCCCTTCACATGAAATTGATTAGACCATTTAAGAACCCTCATTGGAATACCTTTAAGCATCCATATTCCCTTGATCCAAAGCCTGCAGAAATCTTCTTCAAGGCTAACTCAGGTAAGAACACGTCGAGAATCAATTAACCTGATCGTGCAATCTCCCTTCAATCCTATGGTCTTGATCTCTTTTCGTATTGTTTCTAGAGAAGGTTCCCCATAAGAAAACTTCCCTACCAGAGCATGTTTAAAAGTAATCGAAAGAGTGTCTAATTCTTCCTTAGAGAAGAAAATGGGAAAAGTTTGCTGCCATAATGAGTGTAGAGAGAGGGAGAGAGAGTATGACAACTTACTAAAAAGGGAAATGAAGTCTCATCTTGTTATTTATTCTTACGTGAATATGCTTTATTATATGGAATTTTAATAGTTTCATGAGAAGTTTCTAGTAATAAAAATTAAACTCATGATGTACCAAAAATTTCTTACTTTCACGGTGTGGGATTTTTGTGAAAAGTGATTGCTTGACCTGCAAGAAAGACTTAGAACCATATCTCTCAAAGCTGCTTCAATGATTAAGTTGGAAGCACCCGATTAAACGAAAGGGGAATAACTTACTACTTTGCGGGTAAAGCAGAGACCATTAGGATATTTATCGATCACTTTCTGCCATCCTTGACGGTACTTGATTTCATTGGAGATGGACGGCACATTCTTGAATATTTCTTGATGGTCAAATGAGCAAACCTTTTTGTAATGACCTTAGATAATCTGCTTTCCTTACTTGGCCAATTAGTGAACCTTAGTGACCAGACCCAATATGGTGGGCCAATATTATTTGTCAAATAATAACCTTAAATAATTTGCTTCCTTTACTAGGATGGGGGGTGGGGGGGGTTAGTGGACTTTGCCTCTCTTTTTCTGGACTATTCTTCTCTTTGTAGCTGATTGACAAGGCTTCTTCTGGGATTTTACTAATTGATCTCTTATTTAAGGTAGAATTGATTGCAATTGGGATTTCAATTTTGTTGCAATTTTATAGAACCAGATTGTGATAAAGTAAAACACAAAACTATACAGTTATGACGTTCAATGTGTAATAGTTAGTATACACAAAAAAATTCAACACTTATATGCATCATTAATGCCTGCTTGTAAGCTAATTGCTTGCAGTTATTTCAATCTGCATAAGAAAACGAACTTAATTATATATCATAAATTCACATAGAAACTAATTTATTAATTAGGGAAAACAATTACTCCTTGTTAGCCGAGAGTGTCTTATTATATTGATCCCTAAGAGTGTTGTATTTGTTAGTAAGCATCATAAAAGCTTCCATTTTCTCTTCAGAAACCTTCTTCTTTGTATTTTCAAGACCTTCCTTTATTTCATCTCTTTGTTTCTTGAGCTCCTCAATCTTTGACTCTTTCTTCTCAAGCTGCTCCTGCAAATCACCCAACTGATCCCAACTCTTTTCTGCAGTTTCACAGATGAAGCCATATACAATTAGATCACATCTATATATTTAAATTTAATTCTAAAGATTTACACACACAAATAAAATAAAATAAAACCCAAAAAAATTCAAAAACCTGGTGAAAAGCACGATGAGCTGTTACTGTCCTCCATGACTAATTAATCCTGTACGTTACAACAAGAAAAAAAAAAAATTGCAATTGTAATCATGAAATTAAAATAAAATGAAGACAATTTCATTTTCAAAGAGCAAAGATTAAAAAAAAAAAATCTTAAACAAGATATGGAAAATTCTTGACCAACCTGCTTTACTTCCGGAAAATCTCTGGTTCTTGATCTTCAATGAAATGAAGTGATAGCACTGCTGCTCCTTTTTTTCTTTTTTTAATGGAGAGAGACTAGTTAAGAAGTGATTGCACTGCTCAGTTCTGTGCTCTCCCTCATTCTGATCTGTCATTAAATTGCTTTTCCTATGTAACGACAGTTATTGTTGTGATCACATTAATTTGTGATTCTTATGTATATTTAAAATGTTCTACGTATTAATATTATTTTGTTTCTTTTGGTATATTCTAGAAGTGGGCATGTATGTACAAAATACTTTATAGTCGTTTACTTTTCTTATCCGTCATACATAAGTAAAAATTCAACCAGATGTCAAATTTGCCAAGTGATTTTACTTTTAATTTTCCATTAAGTATATCTTTAAACCTTTTCACTAAAATTTTCTAATAAGAATTAACCTCATATATGAGCAAAAGAAATCAATTCAAATGTTTTAATAAACTACACCATTTTCATCAAATATGTTACTGATGGAGCTTGGAAATGGTCTTCAGGTCACCTCGAACTGTGATGACATTTGTAACCACAACCTGGGGAAAAAAGGAGTAGGTCACCGGAGTGGACTGTCGTCCAGGGGAGAGCTTTGATGCCTAGGTTAGTATTCTGAGAGAGTAATCTTTTAGTCAATTAGCTCAATCTATTGTGTGTCATGTCTTGTCCCTTGGACTATATGTGTTTCGATGATATACATCGAACAATAGGTTACCTCTTTTGTCATGGCTCTTCAATCACGTGACAGTAGGTAATTAGGATAATTGTGAGATCTTATCAGATCCCACCAATTGCTCTTGAAATTGTGGAGTTTCCCTAAGTGTCGATCTCTTGCCATGCACGCTTCTAGTTGAGAGCTAGAAGCTCTCTAACGATCTTTAGACCAACGTAGTGACCTATTTGTGGATGTCGAAAGTCTTGACTATCTCTTCTAGAAGGTCTCAATGAGAGTGATTATAGGTTTATAGAGCATGTTAGGGGTCACAGATATTTAGTTGTGCCATGGAAGATGTATGAGATGGATTGGAGCTCAGCGGGTCGGAGGTCATGGTTTTGTGAGACCTTTCCTAAGCTCATTTTATGGTCGGTGACCTAGGAGGTTGGTGCGGAGACATGATTGCCCACCTTTCCTCTTGACTCATGAGTTGGACTTTTAGGTATTTGGGTTGGGACTTGAGTCCACTTGGATTGGTTTGTTCTGGTCGTACCCTGCTTCTCCCATCATTACCCCTTTTTAGGCGCATAAATTACCATCTTTAAGTCGAGACCTCTGAAGGGTCATGCCGTTTTTCTATAACAAATAGTTTTGGAGGTGACGTGCCTCATCAGTTTTAGCAGTAGCCTTGGTTTCCAACGTATTGGATCCTTTTCAGCAACCCAAAGGACTCTTTCTCACATAAAAATTGGGAAGCTTTTGAAGGTTTTAGGATTTCCCTAAACTCTTCTCTTGCTCACAGAATTCTCTTTCTGCAACATCATCATCTGCTTCCTTCCTAAACTCCTTTTTGAGGCAAGAACAATATTGAAAAAAATGACTAAACAGAAGAAAAGTTGGAAAAATCGCGAAAACACACAAGTTTTAGGAAAAACGACCAAAGTCGAAAATTTTCAATTAATCAAAAGCTGCCGAAAACAATGAGAAATGAAATATTTAAAGGCCTAAACAAACCCTAAACCTAATCGGAACTTAAAATAATGAAATTATGAAAATGCCCCAAGAAAAATAACAAATTATGAAACTACCCCTAAAAATAGGAAAATTACGACAATGCCATTAAAAATAGAAAAATGCCAAAAACACCATCAAGACGACTCCGGATGGCCGAAAAATGCCTTGCATTACAACATAGCGGTGACTTTTGTTCGTTCACCCATTCCGAGTCACCTAATCAAATTAGAGCCTGATCCGAGCTCAGACCAGTCGCCTCAAGAATCATGTCCGACATCATCCTCCAGGACTAGGAAAAGATTCACCCTTCAATTTGACTCGTCCTGGTCGGCTGCATCATCTACGTCCGGCTGCAATTTGCCAAACCTACCTATCGGAAAGCTCTCTTTTCTCAGCCGAAACCAAACCAGTTCACCTTTCTTGAACACATCCTTGCTCCGATGTTTACCAATCCATCGTTTAGACTGCAAATTCTTCCTTTTAATCCATCTACGATCCTGAGAATGTGGCTCCTTGATGGAGACCAGGCACCATCAATTCCACCGGGGCCAATCACAAGGACGAGGGCATCAAAGATGAAGAAGGCGTTGATGATATTTGTTCAAAACAAAGAAGAGCAGTTCGACTTCGAAGCCATGATCGAAGGGGATGAACTTGAACAAGAGCAAGCAAGGAGGGAGTACAACTTATGGGAGGTTCAAAGCCTTGAGGAAGGAGTTGGGAAGCCCAAGGTAGCTTTGAATGAAGATGGAACTAGGCAGGAAACAAAAATGGAATCAAGTAGGAAACGTGCAAGACATCTGATGTCGGATCAAACCAAGCAGCATTTCAAGGAAATTCCAGAGGACATCCGACGCCTCATCCGGTGTAGCAACCGGGGCCGGATCCAGTCGTGACTTGTTTCTGCTAAAGCGGTTGGCTATTTAAAAGCCGGATCCAGTCGAGACTTGTATTTTCTTCACCAGCCTTTGGCCAAGCTTAGCTTAGGGTTTAGTTGGCTATTTAAAGGCTTTGTTTTTAGCCATTTTACATCTGCAACTTTGAGACAAAAACTAGAAACTTTTCTTGGAGCTTCTCCAAACCAAGATCATTTGATCTTTTGAGAGTGTCTAGAACTTCTTGTTTAGGGTTCTTAGTCATTTCTCTCGGGCTCTCAATCACTTTAGGTGAGGTGTTGAGTTGTCTTAGCAAATCAAGAGGTTGGTTGTTGTAGAGGTTTAATCTACAAAGGTCTTCCTAATCTCCCAAAACTTACCTTTGATGAGTTCTTTATTTCATACTGATTTGGTTTGATTGTTGTGTGTGAAATTAACCCTTCAACCTACAAGAAAATCACATCACTCCTTGAACTGTTTAGCACTTCTGAATTGTCTAAGATCCGGTAACGGAGCAACTCGCTCAAAAAGCTTAGGCTGATCTGCATTTTTTCCCAGAACAACCAACGCTAAATTTTCAGTTGCCCTCGTCGTCTTCCCACGAAATTCTATTCCGGACAGCAAATTAGTTAGTGTCTCCTTCCTAAAATCCGATGGCCACACTGTGATATTCTCGCCATCCTTGTTGAAGGAATATGTGTTGCGAAATCCATCATGTGTCGCCTTCCTATCACACTACCATGGCCTTAGTAATAGAATGTGACAAGCATCCATAGGAACAACATCACACCGAATCTCGTCCGTATATTTTTTTTCCAATCAAAAATCGAACAAGGCACCGTTTGCTGACTTTTACCTCATTGCCCTTCTTCAACCACGACAATTTGTAGCGTTGCGGGTGCTCAATTGTTTCCAAACCCAATTTTTCTACCATTGTCTTGGAAACCACATTCTCACAACTACTGCCATCAATGATCATGTTGCAAACCTTCCCTCCAATAGTACACAGAGTATGGAAGATATTATGTCGCAACCAAGACTCATCTTAAACTGCCGTCACACTTAGCACTCGTCGAATCACAAGGGACTCTCCCGAATGAGCATATACAATATCCTCCTCCTTTTGTGCGTCATCAGGCTAGTCTTCTTCATCGTCAAAACCTGGCTCAAGCACCTCCTCTCTGAGTGCCACGAATTGCCTATTTGGACAGATTGCGACAAAGTGTCCAATGCCCTGACATTTAAAACAGCGCTTGGCTGTTGCCGCCTTTGCCTTTTTGCCAATTCCGCTGTGCGGTCCTTCCTTGACTACTGACTTACCCTTGTCTCCTCTACTCACAGCCGCCGCCGAAAAGGATTGCCCGATAGGGTTGTCCTGAAATCTATTTAGAACCTTAGATCCCAAACTGCCTGCTGCTCTTCCGTCTAAGCTGTCCCTCAACCTCCAGGACCAATCTGCAAACATCTTCATATGTCCAATATTGCTGTAGTTGGACCACATCACCAATCTCAAACTTCAAACCTGCCAAAAATGGAGCCACCGATTGCTCGTCTTCCTTGGCGACATCGCACCTCATGCCTAACCGATCAAATTCCGCAATGTACTGCTCCACTGATAACTCCCGCTGCCGAATGGAATGATAATCAATAAAAGCCTTTTGTAGATAGTGTATCGGCAAGAACTTTTTCCGCAGTAGTTTCTTCACCTTGTCCCAAGTCAAAATTTTTGACTTTCCCTCTCTGGCGCGTTGCTTCTTAACTTCCTCCCATCAAATTGAAGCATGTTTCCGCAACTTAATCACCACGATCTTAACCTTCTATTCTTCCGTCAAATCTCAAGAGATCAAAAATCCTCTCCACCATATGTAACGAATCTAAAAATTCATCAGGATGTGCCCTACTTTCAAAATCGAGAATCTTGATTTTCATGACGAAATTCTGGAAAGAAGATGGTTGTGGGCCATGTCATTCCAGTTGGTTTTGTTGCCCTCGGTTCAACGCCGCAAACAGATTGTCATCTTCCTCCTTATCGTCTGATTCAATCCCCGATTCCACACCCTCCTCGGATTGAACATCCAATCGCGCATCCCACAGTGGCCGCTCCAAGTCCTGGATTCGCCTTATCTGTTCCACATTTTCTTTTTCGACTTCTTGTACGTCTCGTTAAAGAGGAGGTTCATCTTCCCCAGGAATGACTCCACGTCCCCATCCAGCACGACGCCGTCCTCGACCACTGAAAACAGGAAAATTCCCAAAACACCATCAAGATGACTCCGGATGGGCGAAAAAAGCCTTGCATCATAGCATAGCAGTGACTTTTGTTCGTTTGCCAGTTCCAGGGAACCCAGTCAAATTTGAACCCGATCCGAGATCGAATCAGTCACCTACGGAATCATGCCCGGCATCATCCTCGTCGGCTACATCTTCTACACGCCACTGCAATTTGCCAAACCTACCTGCCGGAAAGCTTTCCTTTCTCAGGCAAAACCAAACCAGTTTGCCTTTCTTGATCACATCCTTCCTCCGACATTTACCAATCCACCATTTAGACTGCAAATTCTTCTGTTTATTCCACGCACGATCTTGAGAATGTCGCTCCTTGAATTGTCTAGCACGTCTGAACTGTCTTTGATCCAATAAGGGAGCAACCCGCTCAGGAAGCTCGGATTGAGCTGCATTTTTTCCCAGAACAACCAATGCCAAATTTTCAGTTGCCTTCCTCGTCTTCCCACGAAATTCTATTCCGAACCGCAAATTCCTTGGCGTGTTCTTCCTCAAATCCAAAGGTCCCAGTGTGATATTCTTGCCTTCCTTGCTGAAGGAATGTGTGTTTTGAAATCCGTCATTTGTCGCCTTCCTATCATACTACCATGGCCTCCCTAATAGAATGTGACAAGCATCCATAGGAACAACATCACACTAGACCTCGTCCGTATTTTTTTTTTCCAATCGAAAATCAAACAAGGGACCGTTTGCTAACTTTTACCTCATTGCCCTTCTTCAACCACGACAATTTGTAGGGGCTACGGGTGCTCAATTGTTTCCAAACCCAATTTTTCTACCATTATCGTGGAAACCACATTCTTTCAACTACCGCCATCAATGATCTTGTTGCAAACCTTCCCTTCGGCAGTGTACCGAGTATGGAAGATATTATGTTGCAACCAATACTCATCTTCTACTGCCGCCACACTTAGCACTCACCGAATCACAAGGGACTCTCCCTTATCAGTATATAAAATGTCCTCCTCCTTTTCTGCATCATCAGGCTCCTATTCTTCGTCGTCAATACCTAGCTCAAGCACCTCCTCATTGAGTGTCACAAATTGCCTATTTGGACAGTTTGCAACAAAGTGCCCATTTCCCTGACATTTAAAACATCGCTTGGCTGTTGCCACCACCTCCTCTTTGCCAGTTCCACTATGCGGTCCGTCCTTCACTACTAACTTACTTGTCACCTCTACTCGCAACAGCCGCTGCCGCTGAAGATGTTTGCGCACTAAGGTTGTCCTGAAATCTGTTACGAACCCTAGATCCCGAACCGCCACTACTCTTCCATCTAAGTTGTCCCTCAACCTTTAGGGCCAATCTGCAAACATCCTCATACGTCCAATATTGCTACAGTAGGACCACATCACCAATCTCGAACTTCAAATCTGCCAAAAATCGAGCCACCGTTTGCTCGTCTTCCCCTGCGATGTCGCACCTCATACACAACCGATCAAATTCCGTCCTGTACTGCTCCATTGATAACACCCGTTGCTGAATGGAATGATAATCAATAGACTTCTGTTGCCGATAGTGTACCAATAGGAACTTTTTGCACAATAGTTTCTTCATCTTGTCCCTGGTTGAAATTTTTTACTTTCCCTCTTTGGCGCGTTGCTTCTTGACGTGCTACCAACAAATCGAAGCTTGCTTCCGCAACTTAATTGCCACGATCTTAACCTTCTGTTCTTCCATCAAATCTTGAAGATTTAAAATCCTCTCCACCGTTTGTAACCAATCTAAAATTCATCAGGATGTGCCCTACCTTCAAAATCGAGAATCTTGATTTTCAAGCCGAAATTATGGAAAGATGGCTATTGGCCAAGTCGATCCGGTCGATTTTGTTGCCCTCAGTTCAACACCACAAGTGGATTGTCATCTTCCTGGTTTCTAGGGCTTTTCCCCAGTGAACCTAGAAAATGGGGTATTATAGTTACCTCCAATCACTTCTAAGGCTCCCCAAGTGACCAGTACAGTTTATCACCCCTCCGAATTAGTGGTCTTTTCTATGTCTTCTTCTATAGGTCCCTTTGAGATTTTTTAAATCAGTGGGCAGAGAGGTTTAAATAGGGAGGATATAGTTGCTGCTAGGGAGTCTGAACTCCCTAATAGTCATCGTGTTGGACACATAGTCCTTCACTTAACCAACCTTAGAAGGGGCATTCTTCTTCCTTATTTACACCCTCTATTTTCTGACATTGTCCATGTTTGGAATATCCCAATAGCATCGCTCATTCCCAACGCCATGCAAACTATAGTCGGGTTCATTGCAACCTATCATCTCTATAGGGTTCCAGTTTCTCTGGAGCTCTTTAAATGTTTCTTCAAGGTTGGTGTCTCCTCGGCATTGAATAGGGCTAGTCTAAGGTACCTTCAGTTTAATAATACGTACAAACTAACAGGTCCCTTTCAATCTTCCGACATGGATTGGAAGGATTCTATCTTCTTTGCCAAACTTCCTAGTAATTTGGTCGAGTCGGAGCCCAACTCGGACAGGAATATGAACAAGACTTTCTATAGACTAAAAGCAGGAGAGGGATCGAACCTTTTTGACTGACTTGGCTTGCTTCAACGTTGAGAATATCAAATGTACACAGCCAGTCCGACTTGTCACCTTTCTTCATTCTACTGGATTTTGGAGTCCAGTAGACCTCAACCTCCCCTCTTTTAGGAGAGCTATGGGACTCCTCCCACTAGTAAAGAATTTCTTCATCATTTTGTTTTTTTTTTTTAAATAAGTCTTCTTTAACTTTTCAGCACCCTAATACCTCTCCCTCATTTTTTATTTTTTTTATTTTTTATGCATTAATGAGGATTGCATGGCTGTTGAAGTCAACCACCCGAGCTCAACAAGATTAGGCAAGTGGCTCACTGGCCTTTGTAGCTCCCACTGATGGCCCTGGCAATGCTGTCGGCACCTCCTCCTGATGTGATTTCTCATAAAAAAACACACCAAATTGTATATTTTTCCCAAGACTCACCTAGAGGTTCAACTTAGTACAACGACTTATGATGCTTTTTGATCATCAACCATTGTCTTGATGTTGGTAGACAAATGAACACCCTAACCAAAGTGATGAAAAGCCCTAGAGTAGTTAAATCAAGATCCTTAAGAGAGTAAAAGGAAGAACACTAGAACAAGTTTGATCCAAAAAGGATTCTCGATTTCAAATGAAAGTTGTTTGTCAAAGTTGTCTTCCTATTACATGTAAGGGGCTATAGATATAGTCTAGGTAGTGAGAAACTCTAAATAAAGCAATGAGGACTGCGTGGCTATTAAAGCCAACCACCCATGCTCAACAAGATCAGCCAAGATGCTCACTAGCTTTTCAAGCTCCGATCGACGGCTCTGTCGATGCTGTCGATGCCTCCTCCTGATGTAATTTCTATTGAAATGAGTTTCATAAAAAACACACCAAATCGAAGATTTTGGTCAAGACTCACCTAGAGGTTCAAGTTAGGACAATGACCAATGATGTTTTTCGATCATCAACCATTGTCTTGATGTTGGTAGACAAATCAACACCCTAACCAAAGTGATGAAAAGCCCTAGAGTAGTTAAACCAAGATCCTTAAGAGAGTTAGAGGAAGAACATTCACAAAGAAAAAGTTTGATCTAAAAAGGATTCTTGATTTCAAATGAAAGTTGTTGGTCAAAGTTATCTTCCTATTACATATAAGGGACTATACATATAGTCTATGTAGTAAGAAACCCTAAATAAATCCCTAAATAAGTCTTAGAAGTGGTTAAGGTCTGAAAAGAATGAAGAAAAGTTAATAGAATTCGGGAAAACATTACATATGGGTGTGTAGAATTGGTCATGTCCGGTGCCAGCTTGGAAAATTCCAGCACCAGATGGGAGGTCGGATTGCTACTTGAAATTTCTAGCGAGCATCCAATGCTCAAATTCGGCCCTAGATGCTTCACCTTAGAGGGCCGGATGGCCTTGCTTCGAGCCATTCGGTGTTCTCTTGTGCTATCTCTGTGCCAAACTCGTTTTGCATTATGCCAACTTCATTCCAAGCCTTCCTAGGCTTCCCAAACTCTAAGGTCCCCAATGTCTTGTTCTTCATTTAGAATCCCTCTTATCATCATCCTCAAGGCCGTGAATTATCCATAAATTGAAATCGTTCCTTGTAACTCTTCATCAGGTTGAATCTCCTTAAAGACGGCTTCAAAATCAAGCAAATCTTCTCTTCCATCCTTGTATTTGAAATAGAAGTCTTTGTAATCAATCTTCAATTCACCATTTGGATCGTTCTTACCAAAGGCTTGACTTGAAAACTACCTTAGGCTCTCAAACTTCAAATGAACTATCTTTATAAGCATATCTTCTCCTATGAATCTTCCCTTCATTGAACTCCCCAATAAATGTCTTCCTTGATGATTACATTGATGATAGGATTGATCCTTGATCTCCATCATTCCCCCTCACCTCAGGAGGATTCATCCTTGAATCTCAAAGTCCTACATAGAGAAGAGAATTGTCACTATCATGGATTAAAAGATGAATATGAATCATACCATGTGAATCCAAGGCATTGATGATCCTTCTTTGGGAAAATGTCATGAAGATGCCTTACTCTTTGTTCCTTAAAAGGTTGAGGCCATTCTATAGTAGAAATGATCCTCCTTCCACCTACAATGAAAGCAAAGATTTTCCATTGAAAACACAAACCATAAGTCCTAAAGGTTTATGACCCCATAAGGCACTATATAATTGATTTCAAAATCTCCCATTTAAGCACAATAAACACAAGATACTCTCGCTTATCATAGCATATATATGCTCTCCATCAAAAACATCAAACATATGTGTGAAATGAATAAGAAAATAAACTCCACATATGCAAGAATTCATAAAATCATCAAGATGGATATCATTATACTCTTCTAAAAATAGGGGATATTTCCAAAATTTCCAATATCTCAACATATCTCTATTATTGGCACAAAACTTAAACTGTAACATCATGTAGTCCCACCAATCATGCCAAATAGAGATTAAGCACATATCAAACACATTGATTTCCTCCTCATAAAGTTCAACTTCTTTAAAGGTCAACTTCTCATCATAAATAATCTTTTTACAAGATATAAACAAGAATGCTCCAACAATCATAGGCTTCTTTTTCATATGTAATCCTAAGACATGCTTTTTAAACAGGATATTCAAGGTTCTAGGACTATCATATCTCACAAATTCAACTTCATGAGTCTCAAGATTCAAAAACTCAAATACAACATGCTTGGAACAATCAAGAACACATAAGATACCAATTCTAAGCATATTACCATCAACATCATAAGCTTTGAATCTAAGAACCTCAAGAAAATATGGAATCCAAGCATTCATGTTATTATATAAGTAACAAAACTTCATAATTTCAACTAAAGTCAACCATGGCATGCTTCATCATCAATCTCCAACAAGCAATTATCATCAATAAGAATGAATTTTTCTCTCATATGAATCACAATGTAGGGCAACTCAAACAAGATGAAAAGAATTTAGACTCCACAATGAGGATGCACAGTAGACCACAAGGATATAAATTATTATCAACAATACTCATAGCATCAAAGAACCATAAAACTCTATCATCCAAGAAAAACTTCGAAAGTTCATTCATGTGTGCCTCAAAGATATACTTCAACAAGAAATTCAAGTAATTCCATTCACAAGAAGGTATCTCCAAGTGGTTTCTATGAAACTCAATAGCCAACAAGTCATACATAGAATTCATAGGTATAATCAAAGCATTTTCTCCAATCAAAGAATCAATATGCTCATAGAATTCACCATATATAACTTGTCTAGAAACATCAAGCACAAAATCACAAGTATGCTCTTTCAAAAAACTCTTAGAGATATACAACTTACTTCCACATGCATGAATCTCTTTTCTAGAACCACATCCAATCACATATGACTCCTTCAAAAACTCAAAATCCATGAAAGCTTTAACAAGACTTATAGAAGTATAAGAATTACTTTCTCTAAACAAGGACTCATTATGCTCAAGAATTTCAACAATGGCATGTTGCTTAAGAACATCATAAGCATTTCTAGAATCATACTTAATCATAGGAAACATATTTTCAAGCTCAAAGACCAACAATTTATCACCAAGTGTAGAGATTAGAATGTACCACTTTAACATCTCACTCACTACCGTGTTGTCCTTGCCTTCATTCAACTTGATTAAGCCTTCAAAATCTTGCAACCTAGACAAGGAAACACTAGAAAAAGAATGGTCAATGTTAGAAGTAGGAATATAAATCTCTTTGTTCCTCACTAAAGCACCCTTTGTCTGTCTTTCTTTTTCATATAAGCTCTCCTTTTCTTCTCTCATCTCCTTTCTTTTAATTTCATTCATTTCTTTTCTCTCAATCTCATATTCTTTCTCAATCTCACTCTCATTTTTCCACTCAACTTCACTCTCATGTTCTTTTTCTTCCTTCACTTCACATGAGATCTCTTGGACTTTCTCATTTCCAACAATTTCTTGAAGACCCATTTCAAGTTTAACTTCATTGGTAATTGAGGTGTTTTCATTTTAGGCTCCAAGCTCTCCCATGTTGGGTAATAAGAAGTTCTATACCCATATTCATTGCACAAAGTTGATGAAAAAATGACATGACTTGAGCTTTCGTAAAATCTTCCATTTGATGACTTCTTTTTCTCCAAGTTTCTTTCAATTGTACCATTTCCTCAAGATCAACAAAAAGGTGTGGTTCTACTCTTTCTTTAATCTCCTTTCTCAACCCTCTGAGAAATATAGCCATTGAAGCTTCTGTATCCTTTTTAATTTTAGTTCCCTTCATGGCTAACTCTATTAGTTTCAAGTGGTCCCCAACACCCTTGGAACCTTGAGTTGTAGATATGAACCTATAACTTCTTGGCCTCTCATCAATATCATAGCCATAATAGTCACCATCGTCATACTTCATATGCTCATGTCTCCATCTAGATGGATTCACTTGATAATTTCTTCTATCAACTCCTCTATGTGATGTATACTCTTTAGAAGAACTAGGTAGAGATTCTCCTCCTCTTCTACCTTTTTGAACATGATCTCTAAGAGGATTTGATTGTTGTTCATCTACCCTTCTTTCAAAGTTCTGAACCCTTTTATTCATTTGTCTCAAGTTCATGGTTATCTCATCCATTTTCTTCATAAGAGTAGCCATACAATTGTACATATCATTCCTTACAATATGTGATGCTTGAGATGACGAAGATGCTCCTCTAGTCATGATTTACCTACAAAAGAAAAAGAGGGGAATATTGAACCTCACTTGTCACTCTTGTATCACACCTTCCATTGGCTCTTTCTCGCTCTATTGAACTCACCACGCTTGAGCCTTTTTCCACTCTAGCTCTCTTTCAAGTTCTTAACCAACTTAATTGGGCAAAGCAAACACTTCAAGCAAAGATGCCATGTAATCCACACAACTCAATTCTACTAGTCAACAAATGAGCAACAATCAAGAACCAAAGAGAAAGAGTTTCAAAGATTAGGTCAATGTAAGATGAAAACAATTCATCATATTCTTGGAGTTCAAAGAAAATTTCAAAGGGGCATTTTATCAAACACCTAGAGGGCAATGAAAATGTGATCCCATTTGTCAATGAATTCAACAAACCCAATTCCCTTGATTTCAAATTTGATAGACAATAGGCAACTCAATCACAATACAACTTCAATTCAATCAACTTCATGGAATTCAGCAAGAAATCTCACAATAGCATTCAACTTTGGCACTTTCTTTCTTTCTCTTTTGTGCAGGATTTTTTTTTTTTTTTCCTCTTGTGCTATCATCTCCCTTTTTTTTTTTTTTTTTTTGATTTTTCAACAACAAGAACTCTTCTTGTTTTGATTTTTTCTTTTGCAGAGATAGATGAACAACTTAACAAACACAAAAGAACACAAGAAGATACTAGGCTGAATGTAGAGGAAACAAATCACAAAAACACATATATAGGATCATAGATTTCAATCAATCAAAAATGATAACAAAGAAAGCAAATAAAGATAGGCAAACCTCAAGATGAAGAACCTAGGCTCTGATACCAAACCTAAGGAAGAGGGTGTTGGAAATCACAGAGCGGAAACAAAAATAATTTTACGAAAAACGATCGTATCAGACTCATCATATTTGTAATTGTTTTCTATGTCTATAGGTTCAAATATATAAATGCCTTTATAGCGTAGATCAACTATCTCAATCAGCTCCCCAATTGTCGAGCCTTTAGATCATCCACACGAATCCTGCAGAAAATGACTTTGTGTCCCTACACAAAAACACAGAAAAACAACGTTGGTTTCTATCTTCTGTATTCAGAAGATAAGTTAGGCTAGGGTAATTATGAAAGGTTTATAAATAAACCTTTAAGACCTAGTCCCCATTAGTTGGGCCTTTTCTTATTCCTTTTAGGAAAAGGCCTAAAACTAGTCTTAAAGATTAATTAATTAACTGATTAATTAATTCATCCAAGCCTATAACCTTGTTACTTAATTTTGGGCTTCAGAGTATACTAGTACTCTTTTACAAATAAGGTAAAAAGCCCAATATCATTGTA
>JAOXNR010024214.1:0-24978 GCA_028571225.1 Parsonsia alboflavescens | reverse complement strand
TCCGTGACGTCCGTTCAAGTCGCGTGCAATAAGATCCACGACGTCGTTGTCCTTAGTTCTCCCCTATATATATATATATATATATATAAAGGCGTTAATAGGAATTACCTAATCGAATCCGGATATAAAAATAAAATTACCAAACCTCATATAAACGGATCCTATTCGAATTCGAATATACCCTACCTATTAACGCCTATATATATATATATATATATATATACACCTAATCAGATCCAGATATAAAAATAAAATTACCAAACCTCATAAAAACGGATCCTATTCGAATTCAAATATACCCTACCTATTAACGCCTCTACCAAAGAGTGGCCTTGGTATTCGCTCACTTAGCTATTTATTTGATTTATATGAATTATTATTCACTAAATTAGAATGCTTTTATTTCAATAAAAAATTTCTTTGATTTTTAATATAAAAAATTTATCCAAAACCGCCCATGGTTTGGTGGTTTAGGGGACTTGCAGCCCCTTCGAACATCGGCGGAGGAGAACGTGGCCGGTAGGATTCAAACCTACGCGGGCGAAGCCCACATGATATCTAGTCATGCCCGATGACCAATCCGGCACGACCATATATTTACTGCGTTTCTAAAGATTAAAGAATTGATTTCTCTTTATTTTTTTTCCGGATCAATGAAGACGAACTTTGGAATTCGCTCACTCGCCTCACCTCATCTTTGATACTGAAAATGTCGCTTACGACTTTAGGGACCCTTTTCTGGGAAGATGAATTTAATTGGGAGGGTAAAGATTGACTCTTTTTCTAAAGTAAATTCCCAATCTTTGAGTTCACTTTTACAATTACCCCTGCCTTTAATGCAGTTTACAGTGTTTTGATTGGTTACTTGGTGTTCCGGTGAATTTCTTGGGCTTTTCTCAAGTTTACCTTTTGATCATCTCCTAAGACAGTGGATTTTTTGTTTGTTTGCTTGGGTTTTTTTTTTTTTTTTGCATGGAATTTTCAAGCTTTACTCGAATTTGGTTGAATTAGGGTTCTTTTTAGGTGGTCTCTTTTAGCTTCTGAAGAAATATAGTGATGGAGGTGGTTTTTTTTAGCCTTTAAAGAAATATAGTGACGGATGCTTTCATGAAATGAGGGTTTTTATATATAAATTATATACGCATATGCAGACGAATGGGCGCCTTTTTTTTTTTTTTTTTTCTATCAACCCCTGAAATACAAAGTTGATGCATCTTCTGTGGAATCATCAATGCATTTTCTTATTGGATTTAATGATGGCGAGCACTATGAAATATAGTCATTGTCTCCCTTAGAAATTTTCTTTTTTCTTTTAGTAATGATTTTCTGCACTTTGCCTTTTCTTTTCAGAAATCCAGTTCTAATTCAAATGCCTAATGTTTTTTTCTTACAGCAGTTAGTTAGCAATATTCTATTTTTTTAATGAGTAGTTAGATCTAATTTGAAATATGAGGTTAGGTTTATGGTATGCCTTATCAATTAAAAAAAAAAGGAAAATAAATAAATTAAGGGTTATGATTTGCCTTTCCTTTTACTTTACCTCTACTTCTTTATGTATTATAATGGGATGAGTCGAAGGATGTATTTACGCATATTGTTTAATTTTTTACCTATCACATGTTCAGCCATTGCATTTGAGTGATGCCAATTTGTATATTGTCATGATTCTCTGGTTGATGTCTTGATTTGTCATTCTACTTTTTGCTTGGCATAGATATTTGTCATGTTTGATTATGACTCTTGATCATCTATGCAATTGGTCATTGAGAGACAAGGTAGATCTATTAAACACTCATAATTGACAATGAGAAAATGATTCCTTGTTTGATGTCACATGACTTGTAATGTAGAATGGTGGATTACATATTTCTATGTTTTACTTAATATGCTGATGTATAACATTAATGGAAATGATCACATCAATTCACTAGTGAGAAAACCACAGGAAAAAGTAATTTTGTCGGCTGCTACTGTCACTAGTTTTCTTCTTTTTCCCCTTTGGGTTTAATTTCATACTCAACACATGGGAACTTGCCTGTGGTTCTGGAATCTGGATGCATGGTTATCTATAATTTTTTAGGAATTCCACAATAAGTTAGATTCCATTTTATCAGTCTAAACTATTTAATAGGATTTTGTTGTACCTATCTATAGAGATGGAGCTGAAGGTTTGTCATTTTAAAGACCAAAATGTCAAAGTATGGTGAACATAGATGTCAAAATTGAAATCTGAAGAAGGCATTATCGATTTGAGGTTTTGCACTACTCTTTCTAGTTGTTTTTTAGCTGCTTATTTCTGTTTTCCTTACTTTGCCTCTGTTTTGTATAAACTGCATCCATTTGATTGATATATGAATTAGAATGACGAGAAAAAGACATGTATAAAGGTATTAAGCTATCAATCAGATTGATATATAATTAGATATTAAACTATCAATTGAATGAGGTTTTTGCATCATATTCAGGAAAACGAAACATAGAATAATACTATATGGTATTTTTCTGATCATACTGAAATTGCTTGTGGTAGATTTGAGAATCCCCATGTCTCTACTAAGTTTTGAAATTGAAGAACACATTGTGATGTGATATTGAAATTATATATGGATTTTCTACTCCAAAAGGTTCTCTTTGCTTATCCCATGTTGACTCCCATATCAGTCAAATTTATGCTCTTCCTTCAATTTAGCAATGGTTGAAATATTATATGTTTGGTAAACTAAAATTCATATTCATATTTTCTCCATAATGCTGTTCTTCAATCAGTTTCTTCAGTTTCCTATATATTTTAGCTTCAGTTTTCAATTAGAGTCCCTGTCACATTAGATTAGTCTGCGCAAAAGAGAATTCTTGGCTGCTTCACAACCTATTTCACCTCTTGGTTCTCAGTTTAAGATCACCGTGGCCGATTAGGAATGTCACTAGAAAGTGGCGAAGCACCTCTACTTATTCATGAGGATAAAAATCTGATGAATTGAACTTTCAATTGATTAAATGCTAGCGACATACCGGACTCACTGTAATGGGGTAATAGTTGGTCACACCGAGAGAAAGCCCAACCAGATTACTTGCTAAAGGAATACCCACAGGAATATAAAAGGTAGGGCTCCTTTTTATTTCATTTCTTTCAAGTCGGAAGTTTTTCTTCAGCACATATGGTTCCTAGGCTGTGGTTGAAAGAAGATTGTCCATTCTTTATTTATTTATTTAAATTCTGCTTTCATCCAAGCTCATTTGTTTTCACATTCTAGATTGCTTAACAAGTTTTCTGTATTTTTGCAGGTAGATTGTTACTTTTTCTTTTAGTCTATAAGTTAAGCATATCTCACTAATGGCAACGATGGAGACCTTAAATTGCCATTAGTGATCAAATATCATATATTACATCTTTCAAAACGATTTCTAAAAAGAAACGGAGGGAGTAAATGAATATTAATACCATACTAAAAGTCTAATTATGTCTTAAATCTTTCTTAATAAAAATTCTCTTTGTTATATATAAAAGTAAATATCATGATTGGGCATCCCCTCCACACCTCATAGGAGAAGCTGGTTATCACGTCGTTTTACGGGTTACACATAGTCCTCTTACCTTGAAAATTACATTTGACTAAAGTCAACAAATGTTTCTTTGTTGCTTCCATGTTTAGTGGAAATGAATCAATAGCAGTGTGTATATAATATATATTTTTGGCTCCCATGATCAATTACTACCATCAATCCTCACTCAAAATACTTTTCCCTTCATCAAGTTTCCTTCGATCCTTTGATGAGCCCAAACTGGAAGTGTACAGTGAAAATGGCACATAGCTCACTGTAAGGAAATCATCTCTCAGTCTTGTTTTTCCTCTATTGCTGTATCTTATTCACTTTTCTTACCTTTTTAGTAAAATTTTTCTGTATAGTAAAAGAAATAGAGAATAATAATGATGGTTCTATGGTCAATGAATAAAGCTGCTGACTTAATGCCTGTCTAATTGGTGATTCTTTGTTTACTTGTATGAGATATCATGGGATCTAGAGATAAAGATTTATCTTTTATTTAAATTTCTTGGTTAGTTGTTTGCTGAATATGTTTACATAGAGATTTATTTGCAGAAATAGTAAACTGTTAGGAGGTATCTAAATCTATTTTTGTGAGTCATAATTATTGTTACTCAAAGTGATAGCATCTTGTTCAGAGTGTTGGATGCAGCAATAGCATAGTACATTTAATATTTTCTCTGCATTTTTTTATGGTTCAACTTCCTAAGACTGATGCTAGAACAAAGTCATTAAATTTTGAAGATTGAAGTCGTTCCTTGTGGCCATGCTAAGGTGAATAAACCTTAGAAACTTGGTTAGTCTACTTCTTGAAAATTTTGGTGCCTTGTGAAAGTTTGGCGCTACAATGTTTGTATCTTTCCATTGATTTAAGTATTAACTATTTATTTCTATATATACTTATGTAAGAAGTATCTTTATGGGAGGTTTTCCATTTTGTGTGAAATCATTTGCATTTAAGGATGTTTAAATATTAGACTTATTTTACCATTTGTTTCTCGTTAACTTTGTGTGTATCTATTCCCTGATCACGGCTCCTGAAAAAGGAAACAAAAGGGCATGGAAAATGCAATCTGAACATTGACTAGAACATTTTGACGTTGAATTGGCCAAAATCTAAGAGCTTTAGTTTTTTTTTTTTTTCCTTTTCCTTTTCCTTTTCTAAACTGTACGTCACAAGTTTGCAGCCATGATGCAGGCGATCACTCTACAAAACAAGTATAATGAGAAACTTGTTGGCCTGTTGCATTATACTGGATCTGTTGTCCTATGTCATGGTTTTCATTCCTCAGAGGTTTTCGACGATGCCTATTGTAAACTTCCAATATTCAACTTGGCTTTTCAAGATTTGAAACCTTTAATCTCTTTGAACCAAGAAGGAGATACTAAATCTTGATGGGTTGCTTCAACAGGAGTCCTTAACCAAGGCACTACTGATATATGTTATCAGCAGTAAACTTATTGTGGTGAATGTTGAGAAATAAGAATGGCATAAACTGAATATAAATTATAATAACAAACTAGAAGTTCTCCTTCAATTCTCAACCATTATTACTCTGCATGCATAGGTCTTCTCAATCTGTTTAAGGAGTTCTGAATAACTGTTAAATCAAGAGGATTTCTTATTGTGTCTTATCTTTCTATCACTGACTCATGTTGGGATAGCTATTACCATTCTTAACTAATATATCTTCGTCTAAATTCCAGGACAAGGTAATATTGAATTTTGCTGTTGCTCTAGAGAAGAAGGAATTAGTTCATTTCAATTTAATTTTGCAGGAAATGGGTAAGCCTTTACCAGCCGAGAGTTTTCCATATGATTTTTCTGTCTTTTGGTAATGATCTGGGCACTGCATGCTTTAATTATTGCCATCTATGTCATGGCCGCATTTTCCCTATTGGGAGTCCCTGAACTAGTAGTAACTGGAAGCTGAAGAAGGTAGACTTAGGACATGATAGAGAAGCTTGTGACAGAAATTTTTTGCTTTTGAATTCACTCCTTTACCAGCAATCTAATGGAAATTAATGTACAACAGATTGTTATACAAATGTTCTCACCTTTTCTATGCCCAAGAATTACATCTATCATGGATTTGCTTCAACAAAGCACTTAACTATAGAATGCAAGTCATTAGCCTCTCTTGAGTAGTGACCCAATTGGCTTGTTCCTTAACTTTCACTGCAGAACAAATAACGCAATAAATGGGTGTACAACAATATTCTGTAAATTTCACAGATGAATGGGTGCATTTGGACAAGGGTCCAACTTTTAAAATGTAAAATTTAAGTTTTTAAAACCTCAAACTCTATTTGGGGTTAAATTTTCAAAATCTTCTTAATATTTCTGAAGTTACAAAATTACCCTTTGATTGAAAAGGAAAAAAAAAAAACAGAAATCATCCAACACAGCCCTAACATTCTTATTTCTTAGTCCAATGAAATTGTGCTGCTGCCGCCGCCTTTAGAAGTTTGAGATTTTTAGGCAATACCAAAAATTCAAGGAACGTAAATGTGTGGATGCACAAATCAGTATCAAGACAAAACCCATCAATGATAAGATCTTGAGGTAGAAAAAAATAAAAGTAATGAGAAGAAAAGAACAAATGAATAAAAATAAGGAGGAATGGAAATATGAAGAAGATCGGTGAATATGATTGATTTAGAGTTTAGTTGGTGCTTTCATTTCAGGGATGGCTTTGAATGCTGGATCGCTTGTTAGTCAATTGATTGGCATTGATGTTGCAGATAGTCTTGATGTGGGTACCTGCAAGGGGGATGGTCGGTGAGTTGCGGGTGTGATCCCGTAACTCCTCTGACGCTTTAGTCACGGATGAGTGAATAATACTGGAAGGAGAGGTGCGAGTGGTAAAATGTTGCATACTTAGGGTAGTTAGTATTTACTCCTTATATAGACGTGACTCTATTTAGTTGGTTTTTTAGATTTTACTTTATCATAAAATTGAGATTTTCATCGTAAAGAATTGAAGATCATGGTTGGACAGAGTAGTATGGAATTCGAAATTGGAAGGGTTTGAGAGTTTAAAGGAGTTATTTAAACCCTAACAATCCATGGTATCATATGTTGTAAGTTGTGTTCCTCCGATGATTCTTTAATTGGCAATCTTCATAATATCTGGGTTTGTATATGATTTGTGTACTTTAATGTCTATTTAAGTTTGAATTCCGGAAAGCTCTATGGCTTATTAAACTTACAGGATGTTTGATTTTCTTTTTCCCACTTTTTTGGCTATAAAATTTGGGGTTATTTTTTTTCTGCTAAATTAAGGTGTGCAGTTTTTGTTATATGGTTTTCTTTTATTTTGATGGATGATTGAGAAATTTACCTATTTTTGGGAAATATCAATAATTAGAAGTTTGATGTTTATGTATCCTTGTTGCTACTTTTGAAATTGCAGGTGGCCATGTTAAGGGTGGAATTGTTGGAAACTTGTCCTTAATATGTCATGAGTTCGTCCAAGTCAGTCCATCAACCATCCATTTCATATACTCATAGAACTTTAATTTTTCATGTTATGTGAATGAAGTTTGGGATTTCAATTATTATTATTATTATTATTATTATTATTTTTGGCATATAGACCTTCCTGGCTGGTCTTGCGTTATCAGGATTGTATGTAATTGATGTTTGAGGTTCTATCATCCTTATATCCTTTTATGGTTGTATTTAGGTTAAAGTTTCTTGAACTCGGACGTACTTTAATTGGAACAGTATATTAATTTAGGGCACTTGGATAGCATGGAGATATGGATAATTTAGATAGATACTTAGGAAATATGTATTAAATTATATGAAAAGGTGGTATTCGTGTGGAAATGGAGATTTCTGTGGATGAGATCGTCAGTGGTTAGCCTTTTATGCCTGTGTTTCTACTCATTACTTTTTGGATAGGGAGCTTAAGACAAATCAAGATAAATTTTTTTAAAAAAAAACATAGCCATATATGATGGTTCTAAGAGCGTTGTATATATCTTGAAAATCATACAAATAGTTTGTATGCAATGGTTAAATTAAGTGCCGCATAAAATTGAACGTATGACCACTGTAATAACATCAATATTATATTCGACGGTCGTTAAGCCATCGTGTATTTCCTTCATGTGTAACGGTTTATGCAAATGTCATAAAAAAGGTCATTTATATACAACAGTCAACAAGCCGTATATAGAGGACAAATTATATACTATAGTTTTTGTATAACGATAACCCACCGCCGTAAATATTCCTTATACATTACAACCGTATAAAGTATTTTATATTATGTCAAAATAAGATCGTAATTTATATCATAAATATATACGATGGTTTTTCTACCATCGGACCTTTCTTACCATATTTGCAATGGCCCAAAAATCATTGCATGGCTGTCATATATGTCATATGCGATGGCTTTCGTATTATATATTGTGCTCTAGGGTCACCGTATATATCTCTGTTTTTTGTAGTGCTAATAGCAAGGTAAACTAAAAAGCTCGAGAATAACATCATTTAATGGTTTTTATTTTTTTTATTTTATAAGAGATACATTAATTTGTGATATTTCTCTTCCTCGTACATAAACAATAGACGTTAAAGATACAAGAACCTTAATCTTACGTTCTGTCACTGAAGATTCAATAAGATTCACGACAAAGGTGCCGTGCTTGTCATCTAAATTGAGTTTGCATCTAAATTTGATAATATAGGGGTTATGTTGAGGGATACTTTGGTTAGGTCAGGTTCTACTGGCTAATTGATCTCTTTTTATCTTGTTTGTCTTGAATTTTTTAAGAATCTCTTTTTTCATGTTTTGAGGAAATGATTTGCAAATTTTTATTAGTATTCTCTCTTGGTATTTATACTATTCTTGGACCTCCTTCTTTAGGTAAATGGGGAATTTGGTATTTGGTAATTGTTGATGCAAAAAGCCCCAAAGACAAATGTTGAAAAAAGTCTTGCTAATTCTTTCTCATGAGGGTAAGTAAACTTAGACAACTAAATGCATGAAAGTGCAAGAGCTTGAAAAGGATGAGATGGAAAATCTTGAGAAGAAAAAATTTGTGTGTGAGAGAGAGAAAAAGAAAGGGTACCTTAGAAGATCATTTGACAGTTTTACCATTTTCCTAAACTAAATCCTTCCCTACATAAGCTTAGGACTGAGTGACTTGCATGGCCAAGTTCCTGCAAATTGAAGCTTTCATTATTCATTGTGATGTTATTCTTACTAAGGTTGGTACTTGTTATTAGATGCAGATCTGAAGTCATTCTAAAGGTTAGTTGGTATTTGTTAAACGATACATATTTGAAGTCATTTTAAAGGTTGCAATTCAACGTCTCAAAATGTGAAGGTGCCATAAAGTTAATAGCCACATTTTCCCCCACTGCAAAAGTTCTCTATTTTTTGGGATAATTTTTATGTCATATTTATTTACCAATGTGTTTTATTTCGTTTTAATTTTTTGAAATATTTATTCAAATAGTATCCAAAACTTTATTGAAAGCAAAGTTAAAATCTTATTTTCTGCTCAACAGAAAAATAGAAATATAAAAATTTTCTCATCTTATTAACAAAGAATTACATGTATATGAAGAACTCTAAGATATCAAAATACAACTCTATCAAATAGGTAACTACTAATCGATCTAAAATTAACTTAATCAAGTATAATCCCATCTACAATATATAGAAATTAAGATAATAGTCAGCACTCCCTCTCACGTATGCCCAACTTGCAAACTTATGAAGAATCCAAGAAAGATCAAAAATTCCGGAGAACATAGTGTCCATGTGAATGGAGAACAATTACAGATGCAAAGCCTTAAACTCATGACCAATGATGGACGGATAGATTAGGTAAGAGGAGGCGCGCTAATGAATACTAGTGCCACTACCAAAAGTCACTAGAAGAGTGGTGGTGCTCGCGGGCATGTGGAGGAGCTATTGCAGTGTAGGTGGCACGTGATCCTCACTCACTATTGGAATCGTCACTGACAACTACAAGACGCTTGGTGACACTATGGGTTTGCCCATGATGGCAATTGCAATGAAGAAAGAGGGAGAAAACTCGACCTCTTGAATATGAAATAAATGGATGGAAACTTGGGCTTCCAAAAACCCTAGGAATTTGGGGGGAAAAATCTAGCCGAATACAAGGGGGAGGAAAACACATTCACTTTAAACTTTAGTGCCACTGAGAGAAAATAGTCAACCTCGAAAAGGTAGTGAAACAAGCCCTAAGTTGTAGAGGGAGAATATTTAACCTCAAAAAGCAACCTGGCTCTAATACCATATAGAATTTTAGGGTTTGGGAGAATAAATCTTTATTTCATCTTATTAACAAAGAATTATAACTAATCAATCTATGATCTGAAATATGAGTTGTAAGTTATGAGATGTAAAAGTTACGTAAATTTGGTGGTTGTTTATTATCTTCTTATATAGACTTGAGACTCTGCAGGTAGTCTTTGAAGTTTCAATGTGGGATGTATAATGAACAGACTGATGAAGGGTACCGGCTTTGTATGTTCGATTCAGCTATCTTTGGGATAAGATTTCTCTCTCATTATTAAGCCTTTTAGCTCATGAAATATATCAAATTAAAGCTCTCAGTACATAAATTAAACTTAGTGTTTGATTTGTAATTAATTACCAAGTTATCATGGTAGAAAATGTGGTCAAAGCATTAGTTTAGGTGTATGGTATACACCATATGCCTTTTCGAAAAAGAGTGTCATTTGAAAAATGTGTTGTGCAATTTTGCTAATATGGCATATATCCTTTCGAAAAGCGAAACCTTTATTCGGCCACCATGAAGAAGGATGTAAGGTCGAAAGGTATTGACTTTACGGTCACATCTGTGTTTCGTCCATCCAAAGAGTAGACTTATGATCGAATCCTTGATTCGGCCATTGAGATGATGGATGTAAGGTTGAAAGGTATTGACTTTACGGCCACATCTGTGTTTTGTCCATCCGAAGAGTGGATTGATGACCGAATCCTTGATTCAGCCACCAAGAAGATGCATGCAATGATGCAAGAACAATAACGAATAAACGGCTAAACGGAAAGAAAAGCTAGGAGTTGGTGAAAACTATCCAATTTTCAATTCAACGACAAAAGTCGAAAATTATCACATTTTTAAAATCCTGTTTGTATCTGAAGACAAACGCGAAATACATAACCTAAAACCTAACCTAATCCCAATTGGAATTAATTAAAAGAATCCTACTCGAAATTAATAAAAAGAAATCCTAATCGAAATTAATGAAAGGAATCTTGATTGGAATTAATAAAAAAAGGACCTAATCCGATTCCGAAATAACAAAAACAAAATTTTGAAAATACCCCAAGAACATAAAAAGGCTCAAAAGTCCATCAAAATGATCTTGGATGGCCTAAAACTGTCTTAGGCCATAGCAAAGCTATTGTCCATTGGGCCGTTTCTAGTGGCTCAGCCAAATTTGAGCCCGTTCTGAGCTCAAGTCAGCCTGCCTCATCCTCCCCGGTTAGCAAAAAATTCGCTCTTGAATCTGATTCGTCTCCAACTTGACAAGGCGTTGCCCTTGTTGCAACTGCCTGCTGACCGTGGCCTGGCAAGCATCGGTTTGGCCTTGCCGTTCTTCGGCGAACTATTTGTCCCTCCGGTGACTGTTCTAGAATCATTCAAGCGACTTCTCTGGTCTTTCGGCTAACTATTACCTCAGAAACGAAAATCTCGATTTTCATACCGATATTTTGGAAAGAAGATTGTCTGCCAGGTCGTTCTACTTTATTATGCCCCTAGTTCAAAACCCAAAATGGACTGACGTCTTCCCCCTTATCTTCGGATTCAATCTCTGATTTCGCCCCCTCCTTAGTCTGAACGTCCAACCTAGCCTAAGCCAGTTGCCGCTCCAAGTCTTGGATCCACCTTCTCTATTCTTTGTTTTCATTTTCTCGTAAGTCTTGTTGATGAGGCTGTTCGTCTTCTTCAGGAATGACTTCACGTCCCTTCCAGCATGACGTTGTCGACGACCAACACGATTCTGTTCAGCCATTGGTGAAGGCAACATAGTGCTCCGACACCCACTTATGCAAGAACAATAACGAATAAAAGGCTAAACAGAAAGAAAAGCTGGAAATTGGAAAAAACTATCTAGTTTTCAATTCAACAACAAAAGTAAAAAATTATCACATTTTTAAAAGCTTGTTCACACGAAATATATAACCCAAAACCTAACCTAATTCTAAACGGAATTAATTAAAAGAATCATACTCGAAATTAATAAATAGAATCCTAATCGGAATTAATAAAAAGAATCCTAATCGGAATTAATAAAAAGAAACCTAATCCGATTCGGAAATAACAAACAACAAAATTACGAAAATACCTCTAGAACATAAAAAGCCTAAAAGTCTATCAAAATGATTCCGAATGGCCCAAAACTGTCTTAGGCCAAAGTAAAGCTATGGGTTTTGTCCATTGGGCCGTTTGTAGTCACTCAGCCAAATTTGAGCCCATTCCGAACTCGGGCTAGCCTGCATCATGTAAGGCCGAAAGGCATTGACTTTACAACCACATTTGTATTTTGTCCTTCCTTAGAGTAGACTGATGACCAAATCCTTGATTCGGCCACCGAGAAGATGGATGTGTGGCTGAAAGGTATTGCCTTTACGGCCACTCATATGTGATTTGAATATGTTAAATCCAAACATATGTGAGCCAAATGTATGAAATAACTAACATCTGTTATTCGGATGTATTAATAACTAGGTTGGATCGGGCTAGCCCCAATTGACACCTCTAGCTGAGATTGCCTTGACATTCATTTAAGAAGAAAAGGAGCATTCTTTCTATTTCGAAAAGGAAGATTTTAAAAAGAAGAGGAAAAAAAAGGGGTTTGAAAAGAAGAGGGATTTTGACTTTCGTTTTCTTTTTTTAAAAAAGGCAAGTTTTGTTTTTATTCACTTTACCTTTGTCAACCTTCACAACATTTACCTACATCTTTTCTTTCGCTGTTCTTTTTGTGATAGCAACAACAAGGTGATATTCCCGAATCACTCAAGTGGTGTGAGTTTCTGAGATTATTTTTTTACATTTGTTGTTTCGGGCTTTGTATATTTTACCTATAGCCTCATTTTTTGTGTATTTAGGTGTCAATTTTTGGGTAAAGTTTCCAGCTTTTGACGTTTAGTTTTCGTGTTCTTCATCAAATTTATTTCAATCGTTGTAGGTGCTTATTTTGATCCTTTCTTTTGTATACTTGTTGTGCAACCATGTCTAAATCTCAGACTATAAAGAATGTGTCTGCCACAGGTTGATATTCGGGAAAGATTAGCTCTGCCGTGTTTAAGAGGTATAGGGTTCAACCTAGGGTTCATGTTTCTGAAGATGCGATTTCCGCATCTGATGAAGTCATTAGGATTGGAGAGTTTAGTGATATGTCCATTTTTGACTCATGTTATCCGGTACGGGGTAAAGGACACAAGTATTGATTTCCCATGGTGTGATGAGAATGACACTAACTTAACTAATAAGTACCAGAGTCCAATCCTGGTGCGGGTAGCCCTAAGCCCTAATAATTTAGAATTAGGTTGTGATGAGGGGGTGAACCCAGTTACGCTGCAGTATCGGGAGAGAGTAGTAACTT
Organism: Parsonsia alboflavescens; assembly: GCA_028571225.1. Lineage (NCBI taxonomy): Eukaryota > Viridiplantae > Streptophyta > Magnoliopsida > Gentianales > Apocynaceae > Parsonsia > Parsonsia alboflavescens. The sequence continues at coordinate 11,807 of JAOXNR010024214.1, read as the reverse complement.
TAAGGATTCAGAGGGGTTTCGATAGGAATATGGCATTCCTGTTGAATTTGAGATTGATGTTCCAAGGAGGAAGATAGGATTCATCTGCCTCTTCTTGACTATATCACGTATTTCGGTACACAGTTTAGAGGAAAGTTGAGGTTTCCACTTCACCCTTTATTTTTAGATATTTTAAAATTTTTTAGGATTCAGTTAGGTCAACTGAGTTCCAATTTTGTTCGATGCACCATTGTCCTAACTTTATTCAGTGGCGTTTGCAGTGCAACCCTTAGCCTAGAACTATGGAGAGCCTTTTTCATTGTCAGCCAAAAACAGAAAGCCCCTGAAACAAAGGGGTTCTTCTTTACAATCTGGAGGAGAGGTACTCCCGGATTGATAGAATGTCCTAGCTCCTTTCACTAGTGAAAAAATGAGTATTTCTATGTTAGGCATTTTAGTTTTGAGGAGTAATCTTTCCCTTGGAACACCCATAAATCCATAAACAATAGCTAGCCTAGCCAACCAGATAGCTATGCTTAGTTCGGATTTGAGGCGAAGGTGGGCAAACATTGGAGCCCAAACCTGCTGAGATAAGACAAAATAAGTAATCAGGCCGATTTTTATATAGTGTCCTTGAGTATGTGTTCTTATTATACTTTTGTGTTTTTATTTTTTCTAAGTGTGACAAGCATTTGATCTATTTTGTTTAATTGCAGGAACATCCTTTGCAAAGACTTTAGGAGTGTCTTTGACAAAGTTTAATAAATCGAAGAAAATTGTTCCAGGTAAGATTCCTACTTACGAGATAGTCATCAAAGTCCCTGCTAACAAATCTTATAGCTTTGTTAAGGGTATTAATGATTTATTTTGCATTCCAGGTCAATTTGCAGAGAAAGATGATCTAGATAACAAAGATGATGAGGCAAGGAACGCCACATCCAAAGCTGGGGGGAGCAAAATTAGCAGATCAAAGGCTACCCTCCCAAAGAAGCTTCCGGCCTGACAATTTCCAATTGAGAAAAGGTCACTGCCGCGAAAGCTGACACAAAAAGAAAGGCTTGCCTGAAACCCCAGGAGCCGAAGGCCTAGTGATTCCTTCAGGGAGTGATCCTACTCTTAAACGGAAGTGGAATCACCTTGAAAAGGAATGGTTGAAAAAGCAAAAGGGAGTCCAAGGCACTTCGACTGATGTGGAGGTGCTTGAACCTGTGGCTGAAGACAAAGGACCAATATATGCTTTGAATTGGAGCGTCCGAGAAAACGACCGGATGTTAGCAGCACAAAGGCTTTTGAAGTCTTTCGGAACTTGTTGCCTTCAAAGGAGCAGGATCATGTTCGTTCTCTACCGATAGAGGACTTAAAGTAGAATGCAATACTTCTCAGTTTCCAGGTATCGGCCATTATTTCTTTTGACTTCAAGGTTTTTTGTTGTTCCTTGAATTTTATTTGTTCTATTTTTCAATCCACAATCTTCAACTTTGAGTTATATCGCCGGACTGAAGAACTTGAAGTCCAATGCAACACATTAGAAAGGAAAGAATGCGGATGCCAAGGTTATGCTTGCTGAACTGAAGGCAACTGAAGCCAAAGAAGAAATAAAATTCTTAATGGATGAGTTGGCCGCAAAGCGTGTAGAAATCCAATAGCTTAAGTATAAAGACAAAGAGATTTCGGCCAACCTAGCTGTCGAAACCAAAGATAAAGCTAAATTGGAAATAGCTCTGGATGCCTTGAGAAGGCGATATGAAGATGGAATGGGCAATTTGAACCCTGCTATGGAATCGGAAGTGTTGGGGGACTTCTTCAAACATGAGAAGTTCTGTAACATCTGGTCGAGGCTGTCCCTCACCATGATCAAAAGTGGCTTTGAAATTATGACAGACGATTTAAAAGAGAAGAAAATCTTGTATAAACCATCTACTGAAATCTAATCAATCATGGAAAATCCATATGATTATCCTTTGCCCTTGGAGGTGGGCTTCCAAATTTCCGATATGTGCCGCACCTTCCTTTCCCCGCCACGGGATTCTGATGAGAATGAGGCTGCGAAGAAACTAGGATTGGGTTTGATCCCACCAGTCTTTTGACTCTGGAAGCAACACTTAATCTGGTAGCCCCATCACAACTTCGTCCGGATGCAAGAAATCCGAACCGAATGCAACTTCCAGATTATCTTGTTTTCTTTTGATGGTTCGCTGCACCTGTTTAGCTTAATTTTTTCATATCGGATCTTTTGTAATATCTTGTTGACATTTACTAAATGACAGACTTTTGTTCCGGTTTTAATTTCATTATTATGATTGCTAAAGCATATTATGAATGAAATTAATTAAAGTAATGAGAGTAATAGTTCTTTGAAAACTTGAAAATTTTTCTCAAACCACTTGAGAATCGGCCTATGTATTGTATTCAATGTAAGTTTTCCATTTGGCCTTGTATAAATTTGAAGTTTGAACTTAAGAATCGACCAATCATTTTGATTCTGCCTAAGTATCGGCCTTGTGTAAATTTGAAGCCTTTAAACTTGAGTATTAGCCAATGTTTGAATTTAGCAAATGTTTCGGCCTTAAATTTGTGATGTTTTTTAAAGCCTAAATGAAATTAAAGTAATGCAGGCAACGACGCTGTATTGAAATTTAATTTCATCGAATAAAGTGAATTGCCGAATCTGTACGTTACAGAATGTATCCGGAATTGCGTATTCGTTTTACCAAGATGAAAAAACATTAAAAAAAATTTCCTCAGATTCATTGAGTTCCAGGGTTAGGTTACATCATTGCCTTGCATGTCCCGCAATCTCTTGAAGGGAAGGCCACAAACAGACATCCTCTAGGCATCGATTGGAGGGAGTCTAGAGAGGGTACTGACATTATCTTTTTTTATTCTCAGATAGTAGATGAACATCAGAATCTCTTGTCTGTAGTCACCAACAAAGATCTCCAACATTTGCCTCTACTTCGTCACACAAACGTCCGCTTCCAATGTACACGAACAAAGAAATGGGAATAAACACGATTGAACTGCTAGATTCAATCTTGAATATGGTTTTTTCTTATTTTTTGGTTTCTCTAAACTCTTTCCCTTTTTTTTTTCTATGTAGACCCTCTGATAGAAAAAGACTAAACAGAAAAGAGAGAAGCGTTCAATCTGAAAAACCCTAGAAGAGTTCGTGATAAGTAGTCTTCTAGATAAATCAATCTTGTTTTTGAATTCTGATTTGAATTCAAAACGAGAGGCCTATTAGTGTGTAACTGAGAAAAATTTGTCCAAGTTTAACGAACCTGGAAAAATACAATTCAGTCACATAACTAACTCTTAATTATATTTTGGTTAATTCCTATTCGTGAATTAGCCTAAACAACTTTAGCTAATTACATTTAGGTCTCAAATGAGATACTACCCATTAAGCGATACGTTCTGAATGTGTGACCCAATAGGTCCTCTTAAAATGGACATTTCACATAAACGATATTTAATGTTATGTCCAATAAGCGGTGTCTAGCAAAATATTATTGCAACCCAATTAACGAGAATGTTGGTGACAAGACAAAACCTTCCATGATAAAACTAACATGTCTTAATCTCTTTGCCTAGGAAGTCATAATTGAACACGAGTCATGGAATGTGTCATACTCGTAAAGTTCAATATCTCAATTCTTGGTCCCGAGTAGATTAATTAAACTGAATTAGATAAATATCTCATATCTACTTATTCGAGCATGGCCATGCATTTCATAATCTCACTCAAACAAGAATGCTAGACATCACTCTCTTGTTATATAAGAGGGACAAATCCTATCTTGATCATTCAACATTCCACAACACAAATTAGGACATACTCAATACATGTCTTTATTCTCTACTCAGTTACGAGTGAAGTTTGACAATATCAAAGTATGCAATCTTTCATGCAAGAATTTCTGATGACCTCAAGTTAAAAGATGAGACATAATTATCACAATGAAACCACCTATAATATTCATATAACAATCTATGAAATGATTTCATAGCGGGTCAATCCAGTACACGATTTTCTACATGTATCTATGTGATGATTTGATATCTCATATCTATGACAGTTGTCATCAATCAGCACATACAAGTCTCAGTATGTTATTGATATCCTAATCTCAATAACACTTGACTAGGGACATTTTTAAGAATAGAAATAAACTATTCTAAAGACATTATATAATTTATTAAATGAAAAGCAGATATAAAAGTAAATTATGTAATGATATAAGTAGCATCATGATACAAAGTTATGCCAACTAAGTAAAATCATCATACGGTCTTAGGGCATATCCAACATCTGTAACTTCCATTCTGGTTATCCTTCACAATCTGATACGGGCCTTCCCAAGTTGGATCTAGTTTCTGGTTTGTGTTTTGTCGACTTACTTCATTTTTTCGGAGAACCATATCATCGTTTTTGAGTTGTTTCTTTGAAACCTTCTTGTTGTAATAACTTGCCTATTTCCTCTTGTACCCATTTCTCTGAGAGCAATGCGATTTTGAGTTACTTCAAATCAATTTAGGTTTTTATCCATTTTCTGATCATTCCATTCCTCATTGAACGAGTCTATTCGAGGGGAAGAGCTTCCAATTTCCATACGGATTACAGCATTTGTGCCGAAACATAGATTGAATGCTGACTCTTTCATTCGGGCATTCTGAGTTGTCCGATGTGACCAAAAGACATTGTGCAGTTCGTCCACCCATTTTATCTTTGTACTGTCAAGCCTCTTTTTCAAACCTTGGAGAATGATTCGGTTTGATACTTTTGCTAATCCATTTTTTTTGCGAGTGACCCTCCGAAGTGATCGATTTTCAATTCAGAACAGAAGTCTTGAAATTCTTTACTTCAAACAGTTTTCCGTTGTCTGTGATGAGTATTTGGGGAATTCCGAATTGAACAATGACATGCTCTAAGAAAATCTCTTTCACCTTTCGGGTAGTAATGGATGCCAAAGCCTGTTCCACCGCAACCACCAAAAACTCTCTTCCTCCAGATGCCTTAGGAAAGGGTCCTAAGAGATCCATGCCCCATTGATGAATTTGAATCGGGTTGCCCAAGGCATGCAACTTAGTTCTTGGAAGATGATGTATGTTGTAGTGAATTTGGCACTTTTGGCAAGTTTTAACTAAATTAACCTCATCCTCCTCTAGACTTGGCCAAAAATATCCTATTCTCATGACATTTCAAGTAAGTGATTTGGCTCCAATATGAGAACCATAGATTCCTTCATGCACCTCCCTCAACTCATAGTTTCCCTCAATTAGTGTAATGCATTTAAGTAACGGCCATGAATAAGCTCTCCTGAAAAGTTGTCCATCCATGATGACGTATCTAGGATGACGTGGTCCGAACTTTTTTGGCTTCAGCCTGATCTTTGGGCAGAGTTCCATAGATTATGTGCTGATGTATCGGCGCCATCCAAGTTTTTTCATCGTCAATATTCATGATCTGCAGGGGTTCAATCCATGTTCCTTGCTTCACCTTCGAAATTAAGTCGGCTTTTGCATTGTCTTTGCACGATACATGTTCTACTTTGATGTACCGGAACTTCTAAATGAGCTTCTGCGTTTCAGCCAAGTATTGTTGCATGTTCTCTTCTCTTGCTTCATAATCGCCATTAACATGCCCGGCTATGAGCTGTGAATTGGTTTTGGCAATGAGATTTCGGATGTGGAGGCTTTCTGCAACTCTCAATCCTACTAGAAAAACCTTATACTCAAATTCATTGTTGCTTTTGAAAAAGTTATATTTCAAAGCATAAGTGAACCTGGTTCTTTCGGGACTTATCAGCACGAACCCAACTCCTTCAGTTGATCCATCTGTGTGCAGCGTCCAACAATCCTGAGCACTGGTTTCAGAGTTTAGTCTTGGATTTTGATCAGATCTTGGTACTGTGCATTCAAGAGTAAAGTCTGAGAAGTCCTGACCTTTAATGGCTTTCTGGGCTAAATATTGTATTTCATATTCTAAAAGCTCTATCGCCCATTTCATAAGGTTTCCAACCATATCAAACTTGTGAAATATTTGCCTGATAGGAGCATTTGTGAGTACTTGTATAGAATGAGCTTGGAAGTACGGTTTTAATTTTCTTGCCGTAACTAACAAAGCCCATTCATGTTTTTCAAAAATGGAATATCTTATTTTGGGTCCTTGGAGGACATGACTGATTTTTTGCATGAATCCCATAAAGTGTATAAAATTGAACTCACCGTATAAGAAGATATAGATAAATAAGTATATAATGTTTCTGCCGGAATGGGATATACAAGAATCACTGGAGAACCCAAAGACCGTTTAAGTTTTGTGAAAGCTGTATCGCATTGTAGAGTCTATTTCAAATTTTTTCGGATGCAATTTACCTGATAGAATGGGAGTGACTTCTCTCTTGCCTTTGATCAAAATTAGCTCAAAGCCGCAACCCTTTCAATCAACCTCTGGACCTCCTTGATGGATGTAGGTGGTTTCATGTCCATCAACGTTGGGATTTTTGTTTCATTTTCTTCAATTCCCCTTTGGGAAACCATGACCCCCCCAATTTCCTTACTTCTACCTCGAATGAGCATTTTCGGGTGTTCAACTTCAGCCCGTACAGCACCATTGTTTTAAAACTTTCTTCTAGATCCGCAAAGAATTGTTGTTGGGTTGCGGATTTTACATTCGATCGTCTATGTAAGCTTCCATGTTACGACCCAGATATTGAGAGAACATCGAGTTGATCATGTCTTGAAAATCCACTCAGGCATTCTTTAATCCAAATGACATTCACCCGTAACAGAATAATCCTTATGGTGTTACAATGGAAGTGTTCTCCTCATCTTCCTTTGCCATTTGAATTTGATGATAACCCTTTTATGTGTCCAGGAAAGAAAGGTATGAGAATCCTGCAGTTGCGTCCACCAGTTGGTCAATTCAGGGATTCAAAAATTGTTTCTTCGGAATCGCCTTATTGAGTGAAGTGAAGTCAATGCAGATTCTCCATGAATGATCCGGCTTTAAGACTATGACTGGGTTGGACAACCATTTCGAGAATTGTTCTCTCCTTACAATTCTAGCTGAAAGCAAATCCACAACCTCTGCTTTCATGGCTTCTTTCTTCTCCATGCCGGATTGCAACTTTCAGGGATTCCCAACCAATGCTCAATGAATTCTCTTGGAATCATCCCCATGTCATTCGGACTGATAATACCTTCCCGATAGTCACCTTTCAGTCAGGGTGAGCCGTATGTAGTTGATATTCTCCTAGCTCCACTGCGGGCTCAATCCAATTCTGCTCCATATCCGAGATCTCCTTCTCTTTATTCTTCTGTTCTGGCTTTGCTCTGGAGATAGCCAAATTGTAACAAGGGTGGGCTGCTTTGATGTCTCCCTTCATTACGAATTGAGTTAATCCATATAGGATAATGACCATATTTTGATAAGTATTAACTTGTGCTCTCATTATGTTCAACCCTAATCTTCCTCATATGCAGTTATATGCCGATGGCAAATCAACAATAACGAACTCACAGATTTGCTTGATCGGCTTCAATTCTGGCCCCCACTAGACTTGAAGAGATGCGGTCCCCAACCCCACCAATGGAATGCAGTTCCATACATGGTCTATCCAGAAAACCCCACCAACGGAATGCGGTTTGACTTGATCAGCTCGTCTTTGAGGTTGATCTTCTGGATGCTTCATAGTACAGGACGTTGGCCGAACTTCCCGTATCAATGAGGATTCTCTTAACCAAGCAATCTGCGATCATCATTGACATCACCAAAGGAATGTCATCGTTCACCACCGCAACCGAAGCGATTTTCATTCTTTTCCTTGGAGGTTCCGAACAATCCAGATTTACACCTGATGTCATCTCGATGACCCTTGGTGTAGCTTGTGGCTACCATGTGTTAGGTTAGACGACATGTACTAAACTGATAAATTGAGTGAGCAAACCTGTTGCACTGCATTCTAAATTTCCCTCTTCAGTTAGTAGCAGTCCTCTGTGAAATGCTCCACATCCTGATGAAAATTGCAATAACGATCTTGAGCCTACTTCGGTGTTCATATTCTTCAGGGGTGTCAAAATGCCTGAACTTCCGATCTGCTACAAAATGGCTGCTATGGAGATGTTCAGTGGGGTGTAATTTTAGTTATCCTTCCCCTTCCTTTACATTGTATGCAGCTTTCCTTTGAACTGGTTGTGGGAAGGAGGGTTGCCCTGAACCTGTTTTCTCGATGCTTTGTTTGAATCTTGCAATGGTTTGGCATTGGTTGCAGTCGGAACTACTTGCTACTTGGCTATATGTTTTGGATTTGCATGTTTTGGCTCACTTCCAAAATTTCGGCTGCCTTGGCCCTGATATTTGCCGAATCTTTGCTTCTTATTGTTTCGGCTATCGAAATTTGGTTTTGACTATTCTCCCATCTCAGCCTGCCGAATTGTTCTTTCGTGCCTTTCAGAATCTTCCACCCATATCCAAGTTCCCACTTGTTGTAGAAGATCTTTATTAGGTTTTGGTGGATTGGCAGTTAGCCTTTTTGAATGTCTTCCGAGTTTTAGCCCATGGCAGAATGCCTCCACATAAATCGGTTCCAAACAATCTTTGATTTACAGTGCTTCTTGGTTAAATCGAGTCCAATACTCACTAAGGGTCTCCTCTTTCTTTTGTTGCATGTTTAGGAGGTGAGCTTGTGACATTGAATGCTTCATGCTACCAACAAATTGGTTCAAGACTACATCACCCCATTGATTGAAGGTGGAAATAGAAGCGGGTGGCAATGCCATGTACCATTCAAGAGTCCTTCTGGATAAAGTAGAGGAGTAGGCTCTATACTAAAGGACTTCATCCTTATCGTAGAACGCCAAAGTTATGTTGAATATTGATAAGTGTTGAACTGGATCTATTGTGAAATTGTGCTTGTCAATGGCGGCAGCTGGAAGACCATAGGAATTTTTCCATGTCTAAGTTCTAGGGATTAAAAGGCTGGAGTTTCGGATTTGTGACGTTGTTGTCTGCCGAAACTCTGGCATTTCAGCTTCCACTCCGTCTACCCTTTGTTCCAAACTGTATAACTTTGTTTGCAGCTCCGAGGGATCCGTTGTGTTGCAGTCTCTTGCTTCCTCTACGGGGTTGTGGTCTAAAGGTTTGGAACTCTTGGAAGTTCTTGCCTGCGAGGCTCTTGTCTTCTAGATTGCACTTCTCCATTATCCAGGTCTTGTTCTCCGTTACGGTTTGATAATCCAACTACCTAATTTTTTTGTCTAGGGAGATAGTTGTTTTGCTGTAAGAAGAGCTGGAAAGCCTCATAGTGGTCCATTGCTAGCTTTATCTTATCCACCTCAGAAATTGCTGCGGTTTGCAATCTGACTCCTCTGAGCATGTTTTCCGCCAACCTATTGTTGTAGGTGTTTGTCCCGGTTCTGGATTTCTGAGGGTTGGGAAACTGCATTGAAGTATACGGTCTTTGGAGATCACCGATTAGTGCCATCCCGAGCCTCATCCCTGAGCTGTGAGGTCTCAACCTGATGGATGTGTTCATTATTATTCATTCGGGAAGTTTTATCTTTCTCTTGTCCCATTATATTTCTTGATGCAGCCAGTCCTGATCTTGTTTGCATGTTTGTTTGTTCTTTTTGAAGATGTAGTGTTCAAATCGTGCATGAGCACGGTAGGTGCCAAATGATGTTGCTTATAAGTTTGTTCGGTTCAGATGACTTCAGTGCGAGTAAGTTCAGTGCGGATTGAAGACCTGATTTAGAATCTGCACAGTAAAATTGGTCAGAGTTGCAAGTGTATTCCCGAAACTCCTCCGATGCTGAAGTTAGAAAACTTGTTTAGCAGTGTGGAAATATGAGTTGAAATTTATGGGATGTAAAAGTCACGTACCTTAGGTAGTTGTTTGTTACCTTCTTATATATACTTGAGACTATGCAGGTAGTCTTCGATGTTTCGATGTGTGATGTGTAATAAATAGTGTCGAACTGATGAACATTACCGGTGTTGTATGTTCCATCGAGCAATCTTTGGGATGATATGTTTCTCTCATTATTAAGCCTTTTAGCTCCGGTAATATATCCAATTAAAGTTCTCAATACATGGATTAAACTTAGTTGTTATAAATGACCAAGTTATTATGGTTGAAAATGTGGCCAAAGTATTGACTTTGGTGTATGGTATACACCAATATTCCTCCATACTGCCATAGTTTCTTTGGGCTTGTGACATGAGAAATCCGGGTGGCAGATCATTTGTGGAGGTAATTTACAATTAGGAGTGTTATATATAGTATATGGTATATTATTAAGTATATATTCACTTGACTCTTCGTGGACATTTCAATGGGTTGAGTGGCGAGCGCGAAAACTATAGGTTTCGAGTTCGAATCCTACCAACATCCTCTTGGACAGAGCTTTGCAATGATATATTATGTCAACCATCACACTTCCAAAACATGTTTATTTGTCACACAAAAAATAGCCTTTACACTACATAAGACATAAAATAGGCAGTTAACAAGACACGATATTTGTCCCACATGGATGAAAAGACGGTTGATAAGTCCTTTAAGATTTCTCTATAAATAAGTCCAAATCAAATCTATTAAGGTACAACACTTTTAAGTCCTTTTTTTGCTAAATTAATCTTTTACCCTCCTCTTATTTTAAGGGAAATTAGGACTACAACCTATTTACTCTGACCCTATTTCTTGCAAACTCGACTCGTGAAGATCTGTCACTTTCCGATTCAATTCTACCACCTGATCCAAGTATCCAATCATTCCGCCGCATCTGTGTACATAACTGTTCGGAATACATTCAATTGGTTTTCAGGGAACAGGCATGATATAAATGTTGTTCAGGTTGAAATTCTTACTGTTCAAGTAAGACCTATAATGATACTTAATGCATTACTTATCACACTGAAAGGATACCTAGATGAGTCACTGTTACATTGAGAAACAAACTTAATCTCTTTTGCTATCTTTTCTTGCAACTCTAAGCAATTCTTACTCAGTATATGGTTATTAAATAAGACAAATGTAATCTTAGTAGCATCAGCTTTTAAGTCAAGAGAAACTGCATGAAGGACCTTCTTTCTTAGGGAAGTCAACATGTTTCAATCTCATTTAGGGATAAACAAATAGAATAAAAAAATTAATTATCACATATTTAGGACTCAAATTACTTGAATTACTTGCCAAATTGTCTGCAATGTACAATGAATCAGAAGAATGACTCATAGGAATATGGCATCTTAAAGAAATTAATGACATTGCCTAGTCTAATTTCCCGTAGTCAAGGCCACAACAACAAGGCAGGGAAGAATTATGAGTGAAATCTCCACATATATGAAACTTTACAAGTCTAACTAGTGACATTTAAGTTAGATAAAATAAAATATTAAATACATGTAAAGAACGCATTAGATAAGTTTGATTTTGTCTAGCAAAAGATACCTAAGTGTTGCATTCTGATATAGCCGGAATTGTACCGATGGGGACTTGGTTGAACTCTTATTAGATCACCATGTGAACCAGGAAAAATGCAAGCATTGTGTTTTTGACCAGCCTATCCCGATCATCAAACTGGTTCAAAAGAGAGTATTGAACCCTTTTTTATCAAAAATGTTCTCTAAATGAAAAATCAGGATGGATCGATCGGTTGGACCAATTAACCGGATAGTCTAATGCTAAACTGATCGATTTTTCAAAAAATCCAAATTAGGGCCAAATTTGTCCAAATTTCAACCCAAAAAAATAAATAAATAAATATACTTTAATATTAAATCATTCTTCAATTAAATTATAAATTTACTCATTTAGTTATTT
>JAOXNR010024203.1:0-24984 GCA_028571225.1 Parsonsia alboflavescens | reverse complement strand
GGGGATTGCAAAAACCCCCCCCCCCCCCCCCATCATCAAAGACATAAAGTTATTTTTTTCATAAATGTCTCTAATGAAGAAGAACATTAAAAAAAGAAAAAAAGAAAGAGATAGAGAAGTGTTTTATGAACTGAAAAAAAACACTCATAAATTAACCAATATGACTTACATTTAGGTATTAAAAAAGATAAGTTAAAGTGAGGGTGTGAAAGGAGTAATATTTATCATTTATCATAATAAATATAATATTATACTTCGCTGTGGTATAAATTTCGCATTCTATATTTGGTTGATTCTAAAGCCAATCAGATCGATTTGGTGAACATAATTGCAATCAAATATTCCAACAATGGGTAATTGAAGGAGATCTTTATTTATTACGTAGACATATATAGATGTCAACTACATATGGCTTTGTGAAGATCCAAAGCAAAATCAATTTAACCAAAGATTTTGAAGTAATCTTTGGGTTTATTAAAACATGGGCATTTTGAAAACCCTACGTCCGGCACAGGGTCCTGAGATATCGTCCCAAGAATCCCCAATGTTTCCAATGATTCTGTATCCTTTTCTCACTAGCTCTATCCTCATCCTGGACTTGAATTGTAGTCCTGTTTCTTTCGTATCAGCTGCTGGCCTGCAAATAATAAATTAAATTAGAACACATTCTGATTTATGGTGATAATTGGTTCCTATTTCTCTCCGTAAGATCGATAATGAAAAGTTTAATTTCAGGTTAGAAAAGTTTAACAGTCAAATTTTTTATAATGAAAGAAGTAAATGAAATATGAAGAAATTTCTTAAGAAGTTTGCCTGAGTATGAACTCTAGCCAGTTGTTGTAACCAACGCTCATCAGATTTGAAGTAATAATTTCTCTGTACGTATTCGGCGTTCTCGTGAGGAAGACGATCTTGAACCCGAGTCTTTTTAATTCGTTGTATAAACGAAGGGTTGATGGAATGGCAGGGCATGCCCCTTGCTCTATCCATTGGGTAAATGTTGTAGCATTCACTGGATATTTCCTGAAAAATAAAGAATATTATGGAATTGTAGAATAAAAGATTATTTATTTGTTTGTTTATTTATACACTTAGATTTTGTCCCTTTCCCCCTTATGGGTCACTCTCTTGACCTTGCTTTTAAAAAAAAAAAAAATTTGAAGATGTTTAAGTTTTTTTTCCTCCAAAAGTGTTCCGATAGAGACGAATATTACGAAAAAAAGAAAGAAAGGGAGAAAAATGTTTTATGAACGTAATAGGAAATATTGAAAAAAAAATTAATATAAATATCGTTTAAACTATCAACAGTGACTTATAATTAATAAAAAAAAAAAAAAAAGTTCAAATGACTTATAAATAAGAAGGGAAAGAGTGATAATAAATTGATCCTTACCCAAATCCAACATCCGGTTGAGCATAGTAAGGAAGATCAGAGAGAGAGGTGTCAAAAATGTCAAAAATCCAAATATCTTTACCATCACTACAGGGTGGTGATCTGACACTTATAGCATATCGGATGGCAAGATCCGCTACTCGATCACAATCAGCTTTATATTGGTCTCCTACCATGTAGTCCGCGATATAGTCTAAGCATTTTGCGGGAGGGGGGTAAGAGTCCCGGTCATTGCAGGCATTTACGCTAAGAAACCAGCTTATGCACTGAACGTTTGTTGGGTATGGTCCTCCATCTGATGATGATCCCGAATTTTTCTGGAAATCCTGTACTTGAGCAGGATGTAAATGTTCCAGATCTCCAGGAAGACGAATATTAGGGTTAAATAGGCATGTTACATAGGAGGTAATTGCTGCTACAAAAGTAGTAAGAAACCAAAGCACAGAAATTTTCATGGTTAATTAATTTCAGATCCAGATATCGAAAGTTCAAAGCTTTGTTGGGAATTCCATTTCAGGAAATGTCTGTGTTTATATAGAGATTGAGCTCAGAAGAGAATGCTCCGTAAATCAAGCCAAACAAAACAAGATGCATGCCCTTAATTTTAGTTTTATCTATTATTGTTATTATTATATTTAAACCTAATGGACCACTAACATTAAATGGTGCAAGAGACTTACGGAAAATGTGTTTCTTGGTTTGTAAGGATGCAATCAAGTTGAGTCAAGATGAGCTTGAAAAAAAAAAAAATCAAACTCAAGCTCGTGAAGTCAAAATTTTGGAGTTTGAGCATTGCTATTGGCTTGATTTATTACTTTTTTTTTTTTTTTTGGTTTTTTTAATATAATATTTTTTAAAAAATATACATAATTTTCGGATTCCATCAATTAAAATTTGTAAGCAATAATTAATTTAAAAAATAAAATAAAACAAACCTAACGATTGACTGACACAGAAGGACTACTTACGAAGAGTAATTAAACTCACCAAACCAAAGGCAGAGTGGGGTCAGGCTATCTACCAAAGTGACGGGATATAAACATACAGCTGGGCGCTTCCATGACCGGTGAACTCTCCTTGTCTGTATTTATGTATAGCATACGGCCAATATTGTTGGAACACTATTACTTTAAATTCTTTATTTAAAAAGAAATTAAAATCAGTGTCCATTTCAATTTTAAGAAAGAAATATCCTTAACATTTTTTTTTTATTTAGCAGTGTCCGGACAGTTTGAACGTACCTGATAATCTACTAATTTAGGAGGGTTTATCCTTAATAAATCAATTAGGAGAAAGAAATGAAGAGTTACCTAATGAAATAAAATAATTCCATGCATGACGAAATGTTGTTGTACGTCCCTCCACCAATCAAAAATTTATACTACATTACAAATATCTTCTTGAAATTAATTTTTTTATATATATTATTCTCTCTATTTGTCATTTTTTAAATTAAAAAAAAAAAGAAAGAAAAATAAAATCTTTTTGGGTAATTTTATTTTTTTTTAATATTTTTAATTCAATAAATGTATTATTTTTACAAAATTTTATTATTTCACAATCAATCAACATTAAGTGATTTACAATGTGAAACAAAGTGATAAGTAACTTGTCCCTCCCAGGACATCTTGATGAGTGGAGTGATAAATGCACAGATTCTAACTCTCGAGTTTGAATCTCACCGATACGCTCTTGGATTCGCAAAATGTCGAGGTGTGCGAGAGCTAACCTTGAAGATCATTAAAAAGATAAAAATAATCTAAAAAAAGTGATCGGTCACGGTTAGAATTTGACTGTGTTTTGACAAATGCCTACAACTGTCCAAGATTATTGACCAAGACAAAACTTCTGTTAACAATTTTGTATAAAATACAAAAACCAGTCAATAATTTTTAACATTACAAATTACTAAGTCAAAAACATTGAATTCAATAGTTAAATTTATTTTTTCTAAAAATTATTTTGACATATATCTCTTTTTGTCACAGATTTTTGATTACTGATACTTTTCAGTCAATCATTTTGATGGTACTTTTCAAATCACACATAGCTTCCTATAAAATTTCTTATACAATTACATATATTGTTAATTTTTTAGAAAGTAAATAATCATTGACTTTTTCATTAATTTAACTTTATTTTTGATTAATTTAATCATTTATACTAAAAAATTGTTTTTAAATCTTAATAAAATTATGATATTAAATTTTGAAACAGAAATTAATAAATAGAATTTTAAAAAATATTGACAGAAAAGTATGCTTAAAAAATTTTGTTAAAAAATCCATCAAATTAAATATGATAAAAAATAAAATATTAAATACATGGATAAATTAGAAAAGAATTGTAATCATATTTTTTTCGCCTATTTAGTCCTACATATTTGGGTCAAACTATATAATAGTCTTACATATTTTTTTTCCGACTATAATAGTTCCTCATGAATTTTATATATCTTATGAAATAAATAAAATGATTTTTTTTTTAAAAGAATTATATTCGTATGTATGCTCGTCTCTTTAGGAACATCCCAGTGGGTGGAGTGGCGAGCTCACAAACCATATGTTTCGAGTTCGAATCCCACTAACACCCACCTGGTTCAGCAAAATGTCGAGGTATATGAAAACTGTCTCGGACATTGCTAAAAAAAAAAAAAATCGTGTTTATGCTCACTTCTCTTTTTTCCTTTCTTTTAAAGAATTTCTTCTCATTTGATGACAGAGGATTGGTAGACCTTACATTAGTATGAACAAACAATTCTATAAGCTAGAACAATTATACAAGTTTAAATTTCTTTCATTTTTCTCGCGTATTCAATATTCAGACGCATTCATCCGTCCTCTCTCCTTTGCTTTTTTTTTTTTTTTTTTTTGAGTAAAACCGTCAAAGACAGGGGGTTAGGCGGACCCCTACCTGTTTATTAAGTGCAAAATTGTAGATGGGCATAAAATGCCTTACAACTCTTTGTTGCCTCTAAATGCATTTAACTTAAACCATTGTGAAATAAGCGATCTAGAATTGGTAAATAATAAGCTTGTGTAATGTGGTAGAGCTGCCAATTGATCTTCTGTATAATTCTCCTACTGGTGCTTTGCTCAGTTGAGTGAAGTGAGACATAATGAGCCACCCAAATTTCATAACAAATTAGGATGGGAATGAACCTTGCCAGCACCCCCAATCTTCTGTGTTGTTGTTTCCAAGCTTGAAGTGTTTCCTTCAGTTGAGATGTCCTCCAATTAATTCCGAATGCTAGACTGTAGTGTTTCCATATGTCTTTGGCAATCGAGCAGGTGCCAAAGAGGTGCGTTATTGTTTCACCGGCTGTCATGCAGTGACACCGTGAAGCTAATTTAAAGCCTAACCTTGATCGCATGTCATCAGTTACCAAGTAATTGTGGTTCAGCTTCCACATGAAAATAGACCATGTCAGTGGGATTTTCGAGTGAAAATAGTAGTCTGTTGTAGTGTCCTCTAGTTCCTCTTGCAATCTGAGATGTTGAACTTACCTGAAGGGGATAAGTTCCAGCTATAAGTTTCCGTACTTTGGTTGGTCTCTACCAAAACATGTTGTTCTGCCCAATTGGCTGACTGTTGCAAGCGTTTCAAGACTATTGAGCCTCCCTATAAGGCCACTACACCCGGTTGAAACCCGTATTTCATCTTAAGATACCTAGCCCATAAGGAGTTAGTCGACCTAAACTTCCACACAACTTAAACCCAAATGCTATTACTGTTCTGTGGAGAGAGTGAATGCCCAACCCTCCTCTGTCATATGGTCTACAAATCTTGTTCCATGAGCTCCAATGCCTGTTGTGACCGAAATCTGAATTGCCCCAAAAGAAATAACAAAATTGTCGTTCCAACTCGTTGATGACTTGCTATGGGGGGTTGGTGACTGCCAACAAGTAAGTAGCCGTAGAAGTGAGCACATGTTTGATCAATATCAGCCTACCACAGGGGGATAAATATTTCCTCTGCCATCCGTTGATTCGGGAATTTACCTTGCGGATGAGAGGCTCATAGTAGGAGGTTTTCGATCTCCCAGGAAAGATCGGGCACCCCAAGTAAGTGATTGGTGATTGTCGGACGACACAACCCGTGACTTCTTTCAACATAATCTGTCGCTGGTGAGTAATGCATGAGGAGAGATACATGGATCTTTTGTGGAAATTGACCTTCTGTCCCGAACAGTCTTGGTAGAATTCGAGAAATTCTACCAACCTCCTAAGACCTTTCTCCAGTCCCCTGTGAATATTATAATATCATCTACAAAGCTCAAATGTGAAATCGAGAGGCTGATATTATGTGTAATAAAGTCTCCAACTTCACCATCATATAGAAGTTTGTTTAATCCCCTTGAGAGTACTTCCGTTGCCAATATGAATAGTGTGGGGGATAGAGGATCTCCCTAATGAACATCTCTTGATGATGCAAAGAATCCACATAGCTTTCCGTTTATTGTGACAGAGAACTTATTGTAAGCTAAGAAATTGTGGATGAGGTTCAAAATGTGACTGCCAAACCCGAATTTCTTCAATACCTCTAGTAGAAAACACCAATTGACCCTATCGAATGCCTTTAACATGTCGAGTTTCAGGATCATATTCCCCCCAATACATTTCTTATTCAAAGATTGAGTCAATTCTGAGGCTAGGAGTATATTTTCTGATATATTTCTACCTTAACAAAGGCCCCCTGATTGGGGCATAGCAAATTGGGAAGTAGTTTAGCAAGGCGAAGGGAGATTACCTTTCCAATTACTTTGGACGAAAAATTGCAGAGGTTGATTGGTCGGTAGTCCGCAAAAGTGGCTAGATTATCCACCTTTGGAATGAGGACTATTTGGGTTGATGTGAATTGTTGCGACATCCGAACTCCAGCCTAAAAATCCCTTACTGCCAGCAACATGTCTTGTTGTATGGTTTCCCAAAATGCCGTAAAGAACACACCTGGAAAGCCATCCACTCCAGAAGCACTTTCCCCATCTAATCCAAAAACCACTGCCTTCACCTCCTCTAGCTCAAGGAGAGCCGAGAGGGTCCTGTTCATGGCTGCATCTATGACTGTCGGAATTGCTGATGTGTAGTCCTTTGGGTTTCGTTGGCAGCCCACTTCCTCTGTGAGTAGTCTAGAGAAGAACTCAACTGCCTCTCGTTCGATGTCCTGTGGGTCCGTTGGCCATGTTCCCTCCTTATCCTTAATTTTGGTGATCTGCAAAGTTGTTTTCCTGGTGTGCCAATAGCTTGAAAAATATGAGGTATTTCCTTCACCTTCTTTGAGCCATTTAATTCTTGATTTCTGTTTCCAAAATATCTCCTTATTCTTTAAGTGGAAGACCAAGTCAGCTCGTGCCTAGTGAAGTCCTTCTCCTCTCTTCCGTGGCATTCTGCATATAGACCTCGTCAAGAGTTGTTGCCAGATTTTCAACTCGCTAAACATTGGTTTCTGCATTACCAAAGGTGTCTCTATTCTAGCCCCTGAGAGTTTTTTTCAGTCTATGTACTTTTCTTGCTACCCTTCTCATGCCGTTTCCTTCTATGCTTTGCTGCCAAGAGGATTCAACTAGATCTCGAAAGTCCTTGTGTCTAAGCCACATTCTTTGAAATCTGAAAATTCTTGGGCCTTGTGCAATTGCCATGCCTGTTGAGATGAGGAGTGCACAATGATCTGAGGGGACTCCGGGGAGATGCTCCACGAAGGTGCTATTGAAAGTTTGCTGCCAGTTATCATTTACCAAAACTCTATCCAATCTTTTCCAAAGGGGAGGAAAAGTCGATCTGTACCAAGTGTAGTTGTTGCCCACGAAAGGGATATCTAACAGCCCACATTGTTCCACACTTTCATTGAATTCTCGGATGGGCCTAAGTGGTGGGGAAGAACCTAAACATTCATCAAGTAGGAGAATCACATCAAAATCTCCTCCTAACAGCCATGGACCAGAGACTGACTCCGAGAGTGTTGCCATCTCCTCCCACAGTTGTCGACGAGCTACAAAGTGACAGGCGGCGTAGATAAAAGACATCATACAAGTGACATCTAGGCCCATGTATTTCTCCACCGAACAGGTCAGCATTTGATTCGAATTTCTCAAGACAGTCACCAATAAATCCAAGCACCAAAATAACCAAATTTTCCCATTGAGATTTGAACAATAATGTGGCATATCAAATTTGAAGGCCTAGGAAGCAATCCTAGAAGAATTTATCATAGGTTCTAAAATAGCTATCATCATGTTTTTCTATGTTAAGATATGCTGTTTCAGTCTGTCCAAAGAGGAAGAGTTACCTATTCCTCGGATATTCCAAATTAAGAGCTTCTTCATATTGATGGATTGGAGGGTGAGCTATGGCAGGACTGAAGTCTTGTGGTCACATTCGAGGGAGGAATGCCTTTCTTCTTTTTGATCCGGTTTGGAGGGGCTGATTGGGCCTCACCCAATGCCTGAAAATCCACATACAGAGTTAATCCTTCGGGTTTGGCCTCAAATTCCATGTTTGTATCTTTCCGACTCGGGTTGATGGTGTCTTGATCAGTTGCTGATTCCCCCGAGTTGTTTGATTGCTCCTGTACCTGTGCACAGTCTTCTGCTTGCTTCTCTGTTGAGGGCTGTTGCTCTGTGCTCACTATCTGATTTTCCGCCAAGTGGGGGCTGCGGGAGGTGAATTTTGGTAGGGGAGGTTCTTTGCTCGGCCGCAATTGAGGCTGCCAGTGGGTCTTTTGGTTCCACCGGGTGCTGATTTAAGCTTCCAGATAGTTAAATTTTTAACTGGAGGGTTAATCTGATGAGGTTTCGTGACTGTCTTCTGTAACTGTGGGGTCAAGTTTGCTGTTGATTTCTCCGTGTTGAGGGGTTTGTTCAATTCTGGATGCTTTGTTCTACAGAGGTCAATGGAGTGACCTATCTTCTTACAACATGAGCAATATTTTGGGACATCATCAAAAAGAATGTCCTACCAGAATCCATCCTCCGCCTGGCCCACCCAAATATGTTTCGGGGATTTCTTCAGCAAATCAACTTCAACACAGACTCTTACAACACTAGGACGTGTCATGTTTGCGTTGGGGCATCAACTTTCAGCGGTTTGCCTATAACAGAGGCAAACAAGTATAGTATCTCTTTCCTGAACAAATGAACAGGGAGGTCTGAAAAAGTGCTCCTATCCGGGACAACGGAAGGTTCCAAGTTGCCGTGAAAGTTTGGTGACCACTTCAGAATGTGGATGGGGACGCCATTGAGATTCCAAACCCCTTTCATCCATAGCCGGCAGTAATCCTCCTCCATGCTATGACGCTTATCGATCAAACCAATGGAGTAGTCGCCTTTCAGACCAATGGTTTTGAATTCCCTACGGATGATCTCCATAGATGGTTTTCCGTGTGAAAATTTGCCAATCAGGACATGCTTGAATGTTATGGAGAGTCGTTCGATTTCCTCTGAGGAGAAGAAAAAAGCCAGCTCACCCTTGTGTGACTGGATCGGTTTAAATCGTATGGATTCAGCAGAGGGTTGTGTTTGGAAGAGAGAGAAAATGATTTTTCTCCCCAAGGATTTTTGGGTGGAGGATCCACCATCCTTTCTGACCCACCACTCATCAAAAGTGAGAGTCAAAAGTTAAAATTCTCCACCTTTTGTCGGGCAAGTAAGCTGTAGCAGAGCACTAAATGGAGGTAGTGGGGGCTGACGTCAGAGCACAAATAGAAAGCAGGTACACGGCCGCTGCCTGCCGGAAGCTCGCCTCTGCTGTTGCCTGAAGCTCGCCCTGCTGCGCGCCTCTGCTTCGTCTGCGTCGCCCGTCGCCTGCACTGCTCGGGAGGAGGGCACCCACTGCCAGCAGCAAGCTACTTTGCTGTGGGCTGCCTAGATGCGATGGCAGCAGTGTTAGGAAAACTCCGCAAGAAAGCCTTCGAGTTTGCTGCTGCTGCTGCTGCAGCTATTGGGAACGGCTTCTGTCTATGGCCTCTCTCTCCTTTGTTTGTTACGTAAATAAACGAAACCTTAAATTAATAAACTAGACATGAAATATTCTATTGAAAGCTGGCTGGGATGGGTACAAATAATAAAATTGATAGTTACAATCCATATATTTATTTATTTTAGTACATAAACCAAATTGGATAAACAAATTTGGCGAAGCAAACAGGACATGAAATATTGAAATTAATAAAGACAGAACACAAATGACAGTCGAGCTAATAATTATTAGCATCCTTAATTCGCCGGAATTAAGGGTTGTTATTCCTTACGCCCATATGTAGACACTGACACACACGGTTACTGCAGATTATGCATGCGTGCAAGCAACTCAGCCGTAATAATAGTATTATTATTACTACCAACTAGGCATTTTGAAAGTCCTCTTTCTAGCATTGGGTTCTGAGATATCGGCAAAGGTATCTTCAATATTTCCAATAATTCTGTATCCTGCGTCCACCGGCTCTTTCCTTTTCTGGAGTTCGTACTGAGGATAAATTTGTACGTCTGCTGGTGACCTGCAAACTATAATAAATTAAGATCATTTCTTACCTCTCGGCTTTATGGGTTAATGAATAGGATTTCTGGTTTTAAAAATTAATTATGTTAATTAATTTGTCATTCAAATTTCAGAAAACAAAAGACAATATATATAGATAGAAGAAATAACTCTCGAATTGAAGAAGGCTTACATCATTATGACATTCTCCCACTTTTTGTAACCTACAGTTAACAGATTCTTCTCCCTAGCTCTTCTATGCTTTTCGGATTGTCCCGTTAAGAAGAAGACCCGGAACCCTTTATTAATCACTGCGTTGTATAAACGAAGAGTTGATGGAATGGCTTCACCAACCTCTAGTTCGTTCCACGTATAACCCCTGTAAATGTTGGATCATTTTTCCTGAAAAAAAGAATAATAAAAATGATGTAATATCTCTAAATATGTACTAAATAATATTAATAAAAATAATAAAAATAAAATAGAACCCCACTTGTAATTACCCAAAAAAAATATCGGGACGAGAAAAGAATAGATTATTAAAGAGATGTTTCGTCCACGTCAAAAATCTAAATGTTTTTCCCATCAGCCGCGGATGGTGTCGATATGGCATATAGGATAGCAAGATCTCCTACAGCATCATAGTCAGCTTTATATTGATCCCCACACATGTAATCATAGACAAAGTCGAAGCATCCCAGTTCGACTGGTTGCCCTGGCTTCTTTCCAGTATTCACGGCATCAAACCATGTTTTGCATTTAGCTGGATATGGTAGGACAGGAGGACTAGCCCTCGGATGGCATCTTTCTGCTTGGGAAGTTTCTACAAGAGTAGTAATTATAACAAGAAAGAGAAAAAGCACAGAAATAATTTTCATGGCTTGCAGAGATTCACGATGGAATAAGCAATTTTTGTTATGAAATGAATGCAGTGGATGTAATAATGCCTTGCCTGCCCGGGTTTATATAGGGATCAGTTGGATCAACTCGCGAGATGTATAATTGAATTTTATTCCCATGTGTTTCAATGCTATATATAAAACGCACTACATAGTTATAATAGGGAATCAAATATGTTTTCTTTTTTTTGTTTTCTTTCCAAATTTTCCCAACATACATATATACATAAAATCTCAATATCTACTATGAATGATTTTTAACCACACAATTATGTTCTTCAATCATCTTATCATGAAAACAAATACTCGATAATTAAAACTAAATGTTTCATTTTGATTTAAACAAACACTAAAATTTTAATTATTTTAAGAAGTGAAATGCTTAATTCTAAGTGACTTAAAATGAAAATAAAGACATCCAATTACAGAAGAAATGAATTATTATTTAAACAATTATTGAATTTTGTGCCCATGAAATTAATCGAGAAATGAAGAAATTTTTAAATACCTGCATCCAGCTCCTTAGAGCATATCGAATGGCGCATCTTTTCAAAGGATGACTATTGAGGTCTCACATGTCACATACTCATGTAAAGTATCTTCCCTCTTAAGCACCTCTATCCTCTAATCATTTTCCTTTTCATTGAGAATAAAATGTTTCCACTTGCCCACTCATTTATTAAATCACCAAGTTATTTATTTTTCACATTTTTACATTTACTTTTTTTTATTAAAAATATATAAATTTTTAATATCTAATTATTCTAAAATAAATTATTATTTATTTCTTTATTTTCAAAGTATAAAAATAAATTTATAAAATTTTATTATATAATAACATGCTACATAAAAGTAAAATGAATAATAAAAACTATGATTAAGATTCATGTGTTTAAAAAATAAAAATAAAAATAAATATTATGAATATGTATATGAAATTTAAAAAAAAATCAAAAAAATTAATCAAAGGACACAATTGCAAGTTCACATCTTTGATATGAAAAAAGAAGAAAGAAAAAAATACAAATAAAAAATAAAAATAGAAAAGAAACTCCAAATAAAAGCACATTGCAAATAAAAGCTTTTCTGTTCGACCCACGTCAACTTTGGACACCTTAAATTCTCAGTCTCCTAAGCATCAGCCCCAGGGGCACCCCCACTGTGGATGCAGTTACTTTCCAAGAGGACCTGAGCTTACTCTTCCCGCACAATTTTATTTGAACTAATTACATTTTTTGTTTGTGGTGCAGGGTCATTGATAATTATTGAAAAATAATACATCTCTCCCCTATTTATATATATATATATATATATATATATAGTATAGATTATGAAATTAAATAAATTTTTATTTTTCTATCACGCTCTCTACTATTGTGGGACATTGGGAAACCTTTGGACACAACATTATTATCTAACATCTTTTAATTTCGAACTTCATCCGTCACTAAATATAAGTCATTTTAATTAATTTTTTTAATCACTAATTATAAGTCAATTGTATTTTTTTATATTATCCTCGAATGATGTAAGTGAAATGGTGTTAAAATTTTTGAAAGGATGATGAGAGGATATTTTAGGGAAGGGAAAAAAAAAAGGGTTACGTTAATTTTTACAAAATGATGACTGGTAACTTATATTTTGTAACAGATGAAGTATATTTTATTCATTTACTGACATTTTTTAGTCACTATTCAATGGTAACTTTTCACTTTGATGCACGTACAATATCGATAATCTTTTTCCAAATAATTTGGTGGTCATTTTAATTTATTGTGGTCCCCCGTCTTTCCAAAAATTGACCAAACCAGAAAAATTATACAATCTCTCTCTCACTAAATATAAATCATTTTAATTAATTTTTTTTTGTTGTCACTAATTATAAATCATCGTTGTTAATTAATTAACGTTTAGATGTGTCTTTTCTATATTATCCCTCTAATGATATATTCATGAAGTAATGTTCAAAATTTTGAAATGGTGATTGGAAAGCATTTTAAGGGAAAAATGCTATAACAATGAAAGAAGGGTTTTTTTTTCTAAAAAAAAATTTCATTAAAGTAAAATAACGCAACAATACACAAATGGGATAAAATCTAATAATAACAGGGAAACCACCGCATCCCAAAATGGTGGGTAAAATAATCAAGCCCAGACAATAGCCAAAATAAAACGATAAGGTAAAACAAACACACGAAAGCTTCCCCATAACAGTCTACTCCATTATCCACTTATCATACCGACAAAGAGTTCCCGACTCCATATAGATTCGTTGACAGTTTCCTCCGAAACTTTGGGGACATCAATGGTCTCAAAAGTTACCTGAAAATGAAACCAAAAGTCAAAATTTATAAGAATAGAGAATACAGTATAGATCTAAACAAATGTGCAAGAGAAAGTATCAGTAGGTTCTGGAATTTGAAGAAAAGCTCCAAAGCTAAAAACTTTTCTAGTTTTAGGCCCTAACAACTACTCTCTTTTTGTTTGTAGTTCAGGGTCATTAATTATTATTCAATATATATATATATATATATATATACATTTTAATATAGATTATGAAATTAAATAAATATTAAATTTTTCTATTACTCCCTTTCTACTATTGTGGGACATTGGGAAACCTCTGGATGCAACATTATTATTCTCCGTCTTCTAGTTTTAAACTTTCTCTGTCACTAAACATAAGTCATTTCAATTAATTTTTTTAGTTACTAATTATAATTCAATTGTACTTTTTTTATATTATCTTCGAATGATGTAAGTGAAATGGTGTTAAAATTTTTGAAAGGATGACGAGAGGATATTTTAGGGATAGAAAGAAAAAAAAAGGGTTACGTTAATTTTTACAAAAATGATGGTAACTTATAGTTTATAGTAAATTTTTACAAATTTTTTTCATTTACTAACATTTTTTAGACTGTTCAAAGGTAACTTTTCACTTTCACTTTAATACACGTAGAGTATCGAAAATATTTTTCCAAATAATTTGGTAGTCATTTTAATTTATTGTGGTCCCTCGTCTTTTCTAAAATTGAGCAAATCAGAAAAATTAAATAATTCCTCCATCATTAAATATAAATCATTTTAATTTTTTTTTGTAACTAATTATAAATCATTGTTAGTAATTAGTTAACTTTTTGACTTATCTTTTCTATATTACCCCTCTAATGATATATTCATGAAATAATGTTCAAAATTTTGAATGGGTGATTAGAGAGCATTTTAAGGGAAAAAATATTATGTTAATTTTTGTAAAGCGAAGGTTGATGACTCATATTTAATGACAACCGACAAGTATGGTGTAACACTTTTCTCTCTTTGTTCCTGAAGATCACACGTGAAAAATTTGGGTACCTACAATAAATGCAGTTTCTTGATTTATTTGTTTTATATATTTCCTCCGTCACCAAATATAAGTAATTTTAACTAATTTTTCTTGTCACTAATTATAAGTCATTTTTGTTAATTAATTAGCTTTTTGCAGGTGTTTTTTTCCACCTCCTATATTACCCCTTTAATGATACACTCATGCAATGATATTCAAATTTTTGAAAGGGTTAGTAGAGGGCATTTTAGAGAGAAAAAAAGTTACCTTAATTTTTGCAAAATGATGGTTGGTGACTTATATTTAGTGACGCAGCGCGTACATATAACTTTTCTTTCTAATAAATATTCATTTTTTTTATGTCTTGTTCTCTTATAGTCCCTTCCTGTGACAATTGAATGTCCCTATTTCTATTTTGAATTGTTCGAAAATGAATATCCTATTTTTCTAAATTAGTTAAAATTATGTTAAGAAATTGATATTATTAATTAGTTTGAAAGGAACTAAGTCAACTAGTTTCAAAAAATTTGTATAAGTCAAATTAGGATATTTATTTCTGAATGGAAGAAGTAATAAATATTTATTTGTTATTTATATAAATATTCACTTTCTAATAATAAATTGAAAAAATGGCCTTTTAGTCCCTAGGGAATTAACTTTAGAGATTTAACCGTATAGAATTTTATATTTTTCATGAAAAGAAATATATATATGTATATATATATATATATATATATATAGGGCTTTTCTATGCTGTGCGACGACATTATTTTTTTTATTATTTTTTTTTTCAAAACAAACCACAAAACGACATAGTTTTGTTAAAAAAAATTTTAAAAAAAAGTGACGCACTGTGCGCCGTCGCACAGCATAGAAAAATCATATATATATATATCCAGATAAAATTACAAATTATTTGTAAATTGCATATAAAGTGGTGGGACGGGTCTACTCATTTTTGCATCCCATTAGAGATACTATGCAATACTAATATCGTCCAAAAAACTAAATCCCAATCCCCAATGATTGGTTTTAAACCAATGCAATCCCTTTTGGAATATGACATGTTAATGTTTGGATATGAAGTGAATAATTAATAAATAGATTTATAATATAAAATTTCATTAATCAACTTTATAAATTTAAAATTTATATTGAATAATTTAGGAATAAGAAGAATAAAAGATTCTTGGTATTGAATAATTTAAATTTTCAAATACATTCTTGGTATTGAATGCATTATTTAAAGATTCATCCTATTATCTTATTATATTAGTCTGAGGACAAGTGAGTACACTTGAACCTAAAGAGATATTAATGTGTATTATTTAGTATGTGAATATTGCGGATGAGAAACATAGTTCAAAAAAGAATAGAGTAAATTATAAGATACTATAGACAATTGTGAGAATTTACTCTCCTTCCTCAGCATTAATAAACGAAATGGACCACAAACATTAAATGCACCATTATAGAATTTACTCTAATTCCTAAATTTGTCCTTGCGGACACAAAACGCGTAGACTTTGACGGCCGCTTTCTCATTTCACATATTTGTTTTCACTCTGAACAACACGCCTTTGGCGAATAACCATTTAGGAGTGTGTAACTTTATTATTATTATTATTATTTTCGCTAATTAGAACTTTTCATTAAAGTAAAATAAAGGAACATTATACAAAAAATGAGACAAAATCACATGGTAACAAGAAACCACTATACTCAAAACAGTGGGTAAAATAAAACGGAAAGGTAAAACAAACACACAAAATTTGCTTCCCTCCAAGAGTCTGCTCCATTGTCCCCAAGCCATACCAACAAAGAATTTCCAACTTCGTTTCGATCCATTGACAAGTTCTTGCAAAACTCTAAGAGCATTAGTAGTCTCGAATATCGCCTGAGAACAAGAAGAAAAGTTAAGAAAGGGTCCACATCCAACAAGTTAATGCTAGAGATTTAAGATGTATTTCGTAACAGAATTCTATAGCATTATTAGTGTGCAATATTTTTGAAAGATCCACACCACAATATTAACAATTAAGAGGAAAAAAGGTGAAAATTGCGGGAAATGATCTCGTTCGGATATGTTATACCAAAAAAAAACTATCATTTCAACTTTAACAAAATAAGTCTACTTTTTTTTTAGTGGTGTTTGGGCCAGTTCCCACACACCTCGACATTTCGTTTGTTTAGGAGGGCATTGGTAGGATTCGAACTCGAGACCTATAGTTAGTGCGCTAGCCACTCCACCCACTGGGATATCCCCAAGGAGACAAATAAGCTTACCTAAAACTAATAACCCATAAGCTTAAAAAATAACAACTCATAACTTTTATAAATTTGTGAATTGTTTTGTGTAGTGTACCTTTTTTGGATTGTCCAAAAAAAAAAAAATCTTTATATTTTCTGAAAAAATTTATAACAGTGGCGAAAATTTAAATTTTAAAATTTTTATGTGCTATAGGAAACTATCTAATGAATGATCATTTTTCACAAGCGACCTGCTGATAACATCTTATAGCAATTCATGGTAAATCATAATTTTTTTTTAAAGGACTATAATTAAAAGAAGAAATGAAAATAGTAAAATCCCCCCCCAAATATGCATGTAAATTAATGTGTATTATGTACCTGTGAATATTGTGCAAAAAAGAATAAGGTAAATTATGGAAAAATTGTGAGGTTGAAAGTTTAAATTTTTTAATTTTTATAAATTTACATATTTAAAATACCTCTATTCCAATGTGAATTCATTTATAATGAAAAAAATAAAAAATAAACAGAAAGGAGTCGAGTTAATTTTTTTTTTTTTAATAAACCATCCAAAGATGGGTGGTTAGGCGCAAACCCCTACCTGTTTATTAAAGAAATAAAGTGGGCATATAAGCCTTACAAAGCAAAATAAAAAGTGAAAATCACCTTCAAACCTAGCTAAGGAAGAATTCTATGAAATGATCTATCTAAAATGGACAACTTGTATGCCTTATTTATGTGATAAAGCTACCAATTAATTTTGTTCATAACCTTCCTAGTACTACTGGGCTTGTCAGAATAAAATGAGGCACACCGACCCACCCAAATTTCATGACAAATTTCATGACGGAATGAGTTTGGCTAGTAAGCGCAATCTCCGTGATTGACTTCCCCAACTAAGTAATCTATCCTCTAGCTCTATCGAGTGTTCTGCCATGCCAAATGCATGGCTGTAATGAGACCAGACAGCCACAGCGATTGGACAACCCCCAAAGAGATGTGCTATCGTTTCTCCAAACTCCTCACAATGACACCGGGAGGCTAGCAAGAACCCCAGACGAGATCTTATATCATCCGTTGCCAAGAAATTATTGCTTAGTTTCCACATGAAGATAGACCATGAGAGTGGTATCTGCGAGTGGAAGAAGCTTTCCGTGGTGTTGTCACCCAACTCCTCCTCTAAAGCTGTGATGCATTCTGAGATGTTAAACCGATTAGTTGAGGACAAATTCCATATATAAACAGTAGTCCCATTATCATCATCTTATACGATTAGGCGTTCTACCCATTCCCGAGCTTCATATCCGCGATCCCTCCTCAACCAGCGACTCTCCCAGCTGAAACCCATACTTCATTTTCAAGTATCAAACCCACAAAGAGTCAGAAGATCAAAACTTCCACTAGAGCTTAAAACCATAAGCTATGACTACCCTACTGAGAGATTTTACTGGCAACCCGCCTTTATCATATGGCTGGGCAATGAAGCTCCATGCGCACCAATGCCTATTGAGGCCAAACTCCGAATGAACCCAGAAAAAGTACATAAATTGCCTTTCTAATTACCTGATGACTTGCTAAGGAGGGTTTGCAATAGCCAACAAATAGACAGCCATCTCAAATAAAACATGTTTGATTAGAATCAGCCTTTAACTTGGAGATAAGTATTTCCTCTGCCAACCATTGATGTGAGCTTTGATCTTACCAATAAGTGGTTCATAGTATCAGATCTTTGCTCCGCCTGGAAAGATTGGGCAGCCCAAATAGATCATCAGTAATTGCTGAATTACACACCCAGTAAGCTCTTTCAGCTTTGCCTGCCTCTACAATGAGATGTGAGAAGATAGATACATGAAACTCTTGTTAAAATTAATTTTCTGCCTCGAGCAATCCTGATAGAACTCAAGAAAAAATATCAGTGTCTGGATTCCTTTTTTCAGCCCTCTTGTAAAGATAATAATATCATCTACAAAGCTCAAATGCGAAACAGGAAGACTAATGCACTCCATGATAAAATCTCCCATCTCACCATTATACAAGAACTCTATTCAAACCCCAGGAAAGTGCTTCTGTGGCCAAGATGAACAAAGTAGGAGATAAAGGATCCCCTTGACGTACTCCTCTAGTTGAGGGAAAGAAACCACATAATTTCCAGTCTATAGTGACATAGAACTTATTAAAAGCCAAACAGTTGAATATGAGATTCAAAAAATGACTACTAAATCCAAATTTCCCTAGCACCTCCAAAAGAAAGGACCAGTTCACTCTATCAAAGGCTTTCAACATGTCAAGTTTCAAGATCATATTACCCCCCCCCCCCACACACACACACACTTCTTATTCAATGAACGAATTAACTCAGAAGCTAACAGTATATTGACAGATATGTTTCGAATTTTCACAAAACCCCCTTGATTCGGACAAATCAAATCAGGAAGTAACTTAGCAAGTCGCAGAGAAATTATCTTCCCAATTACTTTGGATGAAAAATTACAAAGCCTAATGGGCCTGAAGTCAGCAAAAATGCCGAATTCTCTATCTTTGGGATGAGAACAATCTGAGTGGCTGTGAATTGCTGCGGCATTCGTACCCTGGACTAGAAATCCCAGATTGCCTGTAACATTTTTGGTTGGATGAGCTCCCAAAAAGCTATAAAGAACTTCCGAGAAAGCCATCTACCCCAGCGGCACCGTCACCGTCCAAACTGAAGATAGCTAACCGAATTTCCTCTAGAGTTGGCAAAGTCGAGAGCTCCTTGTTTGTCACCTGACCAATCTCCCTCGGGATTGCTGCTGTGAATTTCCATGGATCTTGCTAGCTACCCTTTTCTTCAAATAGCAACCCCGAGAAGAATTGCACCTCTTGCTTTATCTCCTTACTATCTGTGAGCCAATTCCCCTCCTTATTCTTTATTTTATATATCTATAGTGTCACGTTCTTCGAATGCCAATAATTTGAGAAGTATGATGTCTTCCCTTCGCCTTCTTTGAGATATGTGATTATGGATTTTTGTCTCCAAAATACCTCTTGATTCTTCATATGAAAAATCATATCTACCAGTGCCCTATGAAGCTTCTCTCGGTTATCTTCTGTAGTTTCCACCATATATACCTCTAGCAATTTGGAAACTAAACTCTTAGCCCATTGTACATTTGTTTTTACATTGCCGAATGTCTCTTTATTGCATGCTTTGAGGGTTTTTTTTAATCTACGCAACTTTCCAACCAGTTGTTTCATCCCATTGCCATCCATCTACTACTGCCAAGATGACTCAATTACACCTCGGAAATCCTTGTGATTGAACCACATGCACTAAAATTGAAAGTTCCTCGGACCAGAAGCTTCAGCCATGTTTGTGGAGATAGGGAGCGGACAATGATCTGAGGGAATAAGAGGAAGATGTTCCACTGTTGTGCTGTAAAAAGTGCTCTGCCAACTTTCGTTTACTAATATCCAATCCAAACTTCACCATAGAGAAGGAAAGGTGGGTCTGTACCACATGTAGTTGCTGCCCACATATGGAAAATCTAAAAGGCCACAATGCTCCAAGCTATCATTAAACTCCCCGATTGGCCATAACACCGGGGAGGAGCTTAAACTTTCTTCCAACTTCCAAACCACATTAAAGTCTCCTCCCATTAGCCACGAACTCGAAACCATTGCTGAAACTTCTACCATCTCCAACCACAACAATCGACAAGCAATATAGTCACAAGCAGCATAAGCGAACGACATTATGCAATCTCCCTCCAATCCCATATACCTTTCAACTTTACAAGACAACATTTGGTTTGTATCCCTCACCACAGAGATCATCAAATCAGAGCACCAGAATAACCAAATTTTGCCCTTCTGGTTTGAATAATAATGAGGCCATTTAAGTCTATATGTGTATGAAGCAATCATAGAAGAATTTATCATAGGTTCCAAAATAGCAACTAGTTCAGCTTTTCCAAAAAGGTTGAGTTACATATTCCTCTTATATTCCAAATTAAGACGTTCTTCATATTAATTGATTGGAGGATGAGCTACTTCGGGATTGTTGTCGTGTGACCACATTTGAGGGAGGAATGTCTTTTTTCTTCCTAGCCGCATTAGGTGGAGTTGATTGCACATTAATACTCTCTGGAATTTCCTCCTACAAGTACCCTTGGATTGGATTAATCTCGTCTTGGTTCGATGTTAAGTCCCCTGATGTGTTGGATTGAGCGTCTTTATTTGTGCAGAATTCATGACTACAACCAGGACTCTCGGATCTGCCTAAACTGCTGTCAGTCGCTTCTTGTCCCCAGTAAGCTGATCTTGTTTTGCTTCAGTTTGCTGTCCAATTTGGTCACTGTCCTCTGTTGGCTTATCGTTGCCGCCTGATGCCAAGGTGCCACCGAGAGCTAGCTGATTTTCTATCTGATTTCCCGTTGGAGTACTGACTTCGGGAACTGAATGCCTTGGACTTGAGCTTATCTGTTGTACTTGATTTCCCTTAGTTCCCTTTGGCTCAGCTAGTGTATTCTTCTTTTGCACGGACTATAGTAACATTGGATCCATTGTATCAGTTTCTTTAATCTTCCAGACCTGCAAGTTCTTGACTTTAGGATTTTGTTGTTCTGCTCATGGAGGCACAGGGGCATCTGGTGTCTTCTTCACCTTTAAGCTTGGATTTTTCACATGACAAGAGTCTTGGGAGTGGCCAATCCTTTTTGCAGAAAGCACAATAACGCAACGTGTGTTCATATGTGATTGTTACCAAAACCCTGAGTAGTCCTGATTTATCCAAATTCTGTTTGGCAAAGTGTGCAGCAGATCAAGCTCAATGCACACCTGGGCTACACTCGGTGTCAACATATTTGCTGTGGGAACATCAATCCTGAAAGGCTTTCCAATAACAGAAGCAAAAGAACGTAGAATCTCCTTCCCGAAGAAGTGAATGGGAAGGTCGGGGAAGGATATCCATGCCAGAATTGTGGACGATTCCTCATTTAAATGGAATTGTGGCATCCATTTAAGCACCCTCATCAGGATGCCATTAAGCATCCATACACCCTTCAACCACAGACAGCAGTAGTCATTCTCATGAGAAACCCGAATCTGCATGTGCCTTGCATCAATCAAACCGATAGTACATTCTCCCTTGAGCCCAATCGTCTGGAACGATTTCCGAACTGTGCGTGTGATGGTTTTCCGTATGAGAACTTCCCAATCAATGATAATTTGAACGGTGCTGAGAGGCTAGCTACTTCCTCCTTGGAGAAGAAGAAAGTTGGCTCACCCTTGAAGAGCTACGGCGGTTTCAATGGGACAGTTGAAGGAATTCCCCTTTCGTTGGTTTCTCCCTTGAAAAGAGAAGAGAACGATCCCTTTCCCCATGGAGGCATGGCCACTGGTGGGGTGGGTTTGGGTGGCAGCGCAACTGCCACCATCTTCCGTGTTGCCGAAGTTAGGGATTGAAAGAGTGAGGCTAGGGTTTCGCTAGAGAGAGAGTTGTCTAGCTTTTTCAATACCTATTCGCACGTCTAGGAGTTGAGTTAATTAACAAGAGAGGTGCCCTAAAACTTTGGCAAAATGCAATGATTTTTAACAAGAGAGAAAGAAAAAAATCAACCGTTGAATAAGGTTACCATGAGAAATGCAATAAAATAAAACAAAAAAAAAAATTCAAACAAATAAATTTTTTTTAAAAAAAAATAAAGTAACTAAAACGAAAGACAAAACAAGAGCACATTAATGCAACTTCGGAATTCAAACTTCATAAAAAGAAAATAAAAATATAAAAAGGTAAAAGAAAGAAAGAATAAGTCGCTTTGTTTGGTATTTGAATAGGGGAAGGGAGGTGGATCGAATGGGAGAAGGACTCAATTTACTATTTGAAGAAACTGTGTACGTGATGTTCTATCTCGTGTTGTAATTTTGTGGAAAGATGTAATTAAATAAACAGACAGAAGTAAAAATGAGAACACAAACATGTTTGGTAATGCAGTTTGGTTAACTCCTTACACATATTCATTTATTTCATATTTCTGATTATAATAAGAAATACAACTGCATCCAATATCAATTTCTTGTCTAGAATCACAATAGAGTTTGTTCAAAATCCCAAGCCACCTGAGATTGATGAATTTCTTTAACCTTGCATGGATTTCTTTTCCCCAAAGAAATCAATACTGTCTTCACTCTGAAGTTAGTTTCAGTCTCTTTCTTTCGAAGTTGCAACTTTCTCCAAAGTCTCAATAACCTCTGAAACACTCTATCATCCAAAACTAGCAAAATTTCTTTAAGGATAGACAATATGATGTTCTTGAGAGTAATATGATCACCAATTGTAAAGCTATATAACCTCTCAAGATATCACTATTGCTTGATCCCGACTCTGTGTTGTAACTCTCAAGCAATATGCAACTTAGAATTTCTCTCACTAGATTCAGCCCTATTCTACTGTCTCATCTTCAATTTCTAAGTGCTTCGCCATTTACACATTTGACTTCTACCGATGTATTCTAGAATTTCCACCTTTCAAATTTTGAATTGAGTTGTTTGTTGAAGACGCAACACACGTTCCTGTTACCGCCTGATACAACCTGTACAATCCTTAACTAAGAAAGCATGTCGATCATGTTGAGTGCTCGTGAATGAAGATCGAAGTATTATCTCTCTTGTTATTGTATTGAAACTAAAAGTTCGGTCAGTGTGTGCAAAGCCTCATCTCAATTTAGCCAACCCACCTTCATTAGATACATGCAGGGTCAGAGCAATTTGTTCTCTAGTGAGTACAATTGGAATACCCCTAATATATGTTTCTAAAGGTGCATCTCCCCTTGTCCCTTTGTTGACAATATTAGCATAGAATTCTTTTACTAAAGTAGGAAAATAGAAACGAGGAGGATTAAGAATTGTTTCCCAACCTAATGATCCAAAAATATGACCAAGTCTCAATTGCTATCTATAATCGTCCAAGAAGCAAAGAATTACCATATCTTCCATTAAACCAATTTTGACTTTCTAAAGAAGAAAACCTAGATTAATAAAAGGCAGGTATTTCATGATGGTTGATTCTCCCCTTTTTATCCCCCTTTGCTCCTAACCATGAGGTAATGAGTCAACAAGAAACTTCAGTATAATCCAACAAGCTTAACTTCAACAACTAACAATGAGCAAGGAGCCTAAAGAATTCACTAATCCCGACCCACAATGAATTATTAATAGCAATATGAAATAATGCCACAATTGAAATTCAACAATCAACAACCTCAATCATATATGCAAATAAGAAACATCCCCACTTATGTTAATA
The DNA here is from genome assembly GCA_028571225.1 of Parsonsia alboflavescens. Classification (NCBI taxonomy): domain Eukaryota; kingdom Viridiplantae; phylum Streptophyta; class Magnoliopsida; order Gentianales; family Apocynaceae; genus Parsonsia; species Parsonsia alboflavescens. The sequence continues at coordinate 1,361 of JAOXNR010024203.1, read as the reverse complement.
AGTGTGTTTGGAATCACATTTAAGAAACATCCCCACTTATGTTAATAAGTGTGTTTGGAATCACATTCATTTTTCACAAATCCAAATCAATTTCAAAGTCACAACCCTAGATCCCCATTTTTAATTTGAACAAATTGCCCAAGAAAAACTAGAGAAAAAGGTGAAGAAATACAATACCAATGATCCTAGAGTGTTTACCAACCCTAGATGATGATGTCGAGTTTGAATCACCAGTGATTTTGACAGGCGACAGTGAAATTAGAGTTCTTGGTGGATCTTTGATGAATGATGGATTTGTGTGTGAAAGAGAGAGATTTTGGTTGTTCAGGGAATGGGTTTGTGCTTAGGAGAAAAAAATAGGAGATTTTGGTGCAAAGAAAAGGATTTGCGTCATTGGGAGAGAAATATGTCGGCTGGTGTAGGAGAAAAGAGAGAAAGACAGAAGGAAAGAAAGAAAGAAAGCCAAGGTTTAATAGGGTTTTTTAAAAAATTTCGAACAACTTGTTAATAAAAAATGACCGGCGCTTGGTTCACGAGCACCGGTGCCTTTGTTTCAAATAGGATGGATTCCAGGGAATTACCAGCACTGAAGCTAGCATGGCCACAAGCACCGGTGAATCACCGATGTCATTGCCCCCTCGTCCAGAGAATTACCAGCCCAGTGACCGGCTATGTCACTACAGCCGGTTAAATAATTTTTTGTTTTTTTAACCCAAACTCATCCCTTTCCTTTTCTTGTGAATCAAAAAGAAAAAAAAAACACTTTATTGATTAACATTAAAGAAATGTAAAAATTAAATACTTACCTCGGGTTGCCTATAAGAAGTGCCTTTGTTTAATGTCGTTGGCTCCATTAACATCAAAGCACATTAAGAAGAAGAATTATGAAAAGCTTTTGCACCACAACCCACTCTTTCTCACAAAAAACTACACTGAACAAAATTCAACAAAAACTAACACTCAAGAGAAGCTTTGCCTCTTATTTCCTTTCTGATTTTTTGATGCTCATAACTCACAAAGGGAATGGGTATTGATACTAACACAAGATTAAAACAAACCACACAAACTCACCTAACACCCACCTAACACAAACTCACCGAACATACACCTAACACAAACTCACCTAACACACACTCACCTAACACACACCATTATTGACTTGTAATTTATTATGTGTAAAACATTAGAAGATTATAAAACAAGTTTATAATTCAACACTCCCCCTTAAACTTGTTTTATAATGCCAAAAGTGTTTCTCAATCTGAAAAAATCTTCCTGCTTCAATGGCTTGGTGAATATGTCTGCAATTTGATTTTGAGACTTTACATATTCCAGTTTCACATCTTGCTTCATAATGCATT
>JAOXNR010024172.1:0-24991 GCA_028571225.1 Parsonsia alboflavescens | reverse complement strand
CGCCCCCGCCCATTCAATTTTCTGTTTATTTTTCTTCTTTTTTCCCTCTTTGCTTCTTGTTTCGTAGTTTTTCAATTTTCCCTTTTGTTTAAAAAATCCTTTTATTTCTTGTTTTGAGAGATTCATCAATTTAGTACCCAAACATTTGTTCAAAATTAATATTGTATACACGAGCAACTTTAAAATTTTCAAGTTAATACACATTTTGACGTATTTCTCGACAAGATAGCATGTGTTGGTCATTTTCATAATCTAATGGTTTTCCAAAATTCAGGAATATTAATGAAAAATACTGAGGCTGAAATTATAATATTTTCATTTTCAAAGAAAATATATTCTCTCCAAATCTAAAATTGAATGTCCCTATTTTTATTTTAAGTTATCCAAAGTTGAATATCTCATTTTTTAAAATAGGTAGATTTCTAATGTAAAGTTTCATTAACAACTTCCTTAATTTAAAGGATTTACATCCACTTGCTCAATTGTGCCTCCAATAATTACATTAATGAGTAGAATAAATTGGTAACTTTTAATTAGATATTCAATTCCGAACTGCGAAAGTAATATAATGAGAGAATTAACAAGCAACTCACACACGTTACTAATTTTACATACTATGAGACTATGAAGTTTTCTAAGAGATGATTTACACGTGATTTTTAAAATAAGAAAAAAATTTTTTTTTTTCCATATTCTCTTTCCATTTGTTATTTTTAATTTTGTAATTTTTTCCTTTCGGCTCTTTTAGTCTTTCTTCTTTCCAAAGTGTTTTGTTTCTTGAAAAATACTTCTAAAATTTGTGTAACAACAGACACATCTTTCCAACCATGAAATTTTTTAATTACATTCTCATTTTGACTTTTTCTCATATTAAAATGTTCATAATATTAACCCAATCACTAATTTCTTAACTCTTCTTTCTAAAATTTATCAATAATGTATTTTATTGTCTTGAAATATGCTAGTGATGTCTCATTTATTACAGAAAAAAATTAACAAGGTCTTTGGTGAAATTTCCTTGCTTAACAAAAATAGTAACAAAACACTGATGTATATATAATGATATTTCTCAATTTTTGGCAAATAATTGAGTACATTTAAAGTTTTAATTAATTGCAAAAATGCATCTTTCTAAATGTCAAATTTAAAAAAAAACAAAAAAGATAAATTTGAATTTTTGCCTGTCAAATAGTTGTCGGATAGGTATTGCCATTGAAGCGTCCCCATTTCCCCAATTTCCCTGGGTACTTCAAATGAATGATTAAATATTAGGTCCTAAAATTTTAGTATTTAAAGTCTATAAAACACAGGAAATGTTATTTGGAAGATTATCTAACAAATTGACCTAAACTATTTTTAGCTTAGAACATAGGTCCTTAATACTTATATTTAACTTTTTAGACCCCAACTAATTTTCGAGTTGTAAGATAAGTCTTTTAACGTGGAAAAAGTGACTCTTTCGACAATGTTTTTAAAAAAGCTTTCCATGTCACTTTTTTTCTAGTCAAAAGGACCTATCTTGCAACTCGAAAAATGTTCGAAGATCCTAAATGTTAAAAAAGAATATGTTGGGACAAAATTCACTATTTGCCTAATTATTAACATGTTATAACTTATAAAATATAATCATTATGTCGAATTTTAAAACATTAATAATAAAAGAGTAAGAAAAAAATTGAACCCTAGCCCTAATATCTTACTCTTCTTTTTCAAATTTATTAAGAATGTATTATATTGCCAAGAAATACTGATTTCCCTTTTATTAGAAAAAACAAAAAAATTAATGTGATCTTTGATGAATATTATCTAGCCAAACAAAAATAGGCGGGAATAAAAAAGAAAAAAAGACTGATATATAGATATATAATCATGACATTGCAAATAATTAAGAACATTTAAAGTTTTAATTAATTGCAAATGTCATATCCAAAAAAGTTCTACTTTCGAATATTTTTACCTGTCAAATTGTTGACGTATAGAGAGTTCTTCAAGCATGCCCATTTTCCCAATTTCCTTGGGAATCACACATTCAATAGAGTTGGAACCCAAGTATAGCCACTGAAGCTTCGAACATTGCGATAAATTCCTTGGTGTTTCCCCATCTAGATTATTCACATGTAGGTGCAACTCTGCGAGTCTTTGAAGTCTATGATAGGAGATGTGACTTGGAAGACTACCTGACAATCTATTCAAGCTAAGATCAAGAGATTCTAAAGTAGAGATGTTAAATATTTCTAATGGCAAAGATCCCAAGAGTCTACTAGCATAAAAATCCAACGACTTTAGTAAATTAAGTTTTCCTATCTCTGGAGGAATTGTACCCTCTAGAGAGTTGGATGGCAAGTCTAACACTCATAGCTCTGGAAGGTGAAATATAGCGGGTGGAATAAGACCGGAGAAATAGTTGTTTCTTAAATCAAGAGAAATAAGGATAGATTTTCAATTTGAGGAGATAAACTTCCTATAAGCTCCATGTTAGAGATATCCAAGGAAATGACTCTTTGCTAGTGCGACAGCTACAGGTGATTCCAACCCAATCACACAATGAGGATGTAGTTGAGGACCAGTTGTTTGAAAAAAGATTATGAGGATCAAAAGTTATACGTGTTTTGAATGCAAGAAGAGCATTCTCATCTGTGGTGATATTATGGTGTGTTTTTATGGAGAAGGAAGAAATGAAACAGAGAAAAAATACAAGTACTGAAAGATCAAAGTTGTTGTTATATAGATCTCTCTTCTCCATGGATACTATTCTAATAATTTATGACTCACGCACAATTAAGTATGCAATTCAAGTTCTCTATTTCTATTCCTATATATACACACAAGAAGATATTATGAAAAGATTAAAGTTATTAGCCAAGTCAATTGGGTCAACGAGTACCGAAGCATTTGGTGCAAAAATAATGGACCCAGCGGGAACAAAAAACATTGACACCTGAAGATGAATAAATGTGGTTGAGATTTTTATTATTTTTGACCCATCTGCTACTTCCATGTGGCCTTCACGTGTCATTAAAAAAAATGGTGTCCAAACCAAAAACACGTCAAGGGAACCTTCACCAGTTCACAGCCTTCACCCAATCTTGCACGTGTATTTTGCTATTATTTATTCGCCGTTGAATATTTTCCCAAAACTCACCATCTCTCCTCCCGAACCTCTCTCTATTTATTGGTAATATATAATATATGCTTTCGGGGGTTTATTAATAAAGATAAATTTGCAAAAGCATATTTAATTACAATAGACGTCTCTCAGGATCCTTAGATCTATCAAGATAAAGCAATTTAAAAACGAAATCATAATCAAAAGACCGCTAAAGTTTCCAAGAATTAATGTCACAGTCCAAGTCAATGGGGTTGAGATTTGGAGATTTTTCTTCAACAATTTTTTTGAAATAAAGACTTACATAATTGATGGTTGAAACGGGCACAACCTGGACCAGTCAACCTAAGCGGGTAAGACTCGGATTAAAAGGTCAATCTAAATGAGCCAGAAGGCTTCATACCTTCAATACCTGAAAGTTAAACTCATAGAGTCAAGGAGGACGTGTGGGCAAGCGACTCGCCACCACCGACCTCCCAAGTCACAGGCCTAAAGGTTCCCGACCTCCTAAATGAGTTCAGGCAAAGGTCTTGCTGGACCTCGACTTCGATCTAGCAAGTTCTGATCCAAAACATAAATCTTCCATGCCGCGACCACCGGTGCATGACTCCTAGTCACTCCAACGACCCAAGGGTCACTCGGCGCGACCTCACCAAAAGAGATGTTTGAGTTTCTCAATATCCACGGGGAGATAGCAAAGTTGGTCTGAAGGTCGACTAGTGAGCTCGCAGCTCTCACAGAGATGTGAATGGCAAGATCTCTTGTCCCAGGGAAACTCCGAGATCCCAGAGCAACTATCGGGATTTGATTAAATTCCACCATTTTCCTGATTGCTGACGGCAACATAAAAGGGAACTGAATTCCAGGAGGTAATGGATAACTCTTCTGGTTACTTAAACAAAAATACCCAGTCAACCTGTGGGACAAATAAGAAAAAATCTCTTACTTTCCTGAGAACAATCCTTACCGGAAAACTTTCCCTAAATACTAACTTAGGTATCGGAGCTTTTCCCCGGGCGACAGCCCACTCCGGTGACCTCTCTTTTCTACCTTCTCAGGCTGTTGATGACGGAGCTCCATCAGGATCTGTGGGGTGATCCGACCCAACACTTTTGGACCCCATCACTTCTAGCGCCATCTGTGGGAAGTCAGAACAGAAAAGACTGACTTTTTCCATATACAAAACAAAATAAAGCAATTCTGTTTGCTCAATCACAGCCTCCACATGCTCAGCCTCCATGTCGTGGCAGGCCACTAACCAGAATACAATTGCCCACTGAAGAGATAGTGTTGGAAATACTGCCGCCAATGCAGGTCGTCAATGATTGCAACCCAAGGTCAAGCACCCAGCAAAATCAATCCTCGCAGGCACAGCCCGACCCATCTCAAAATATCTCTACCAACTGAACGCTGGCGCAAGAAGGGCCATAGGAGAGGCACCCAGATCTCACTATGAATGGCAATAACTCCAGGCCACCAAGGCCGCAGAGATCTAGAGGAACTCGGATATCCATTCCGGCAAATCTAATGGAAATGATGGTGGCTACCTTGGAGGGAATGTCAAGCAAAAGAGACTACATTTCCATTGGGCGTACTCAGACGCCCTCCCAGAGAGAAGCACCACCGCCTAGGAGCCAAACTAGGCGTACTCAACCCGACAGGTTTCAGATTCTGAGGCAACGATTAACCTCCTGCGCGATGACGGAAACCAAGATGTTGGTTGGCCACAACAAATGTCACAAGGTGCAAGGTCTCAGCCTATGACCAACCTCAGGGATACCCTCAATAATCATAGGGGGTATGATTTAAGGGACAGGTTCAATCGAGCTACCATCTCTAGAAGCCCGGGATAGGATACAACAATTGAAGAACAAGGGAGCTCACTGCGAACTCCACTTAGAGTAATGATACCGCCTCATCATGGCCTGATCGAAATGACAGGCGAAAGCACTCGAGAGGTAGCCCCCAACCCACTAAGGAGAGCAGCTCCCTCAATCAATCAAGAGCGAGCAAGCACTATGGATCTAGCCGAGCCTTCACCGTTTGTCCATAGCATCCGAATAGCCAAGATGCCTTCAGGCTTCAAGGCCCCACAGTTGGGGAAAAAATATGACGGTACTGGGGAGCCATAGCAACACATTGACGAGTAAATCTCCTATATGGAGATGTTTGAGTACCCCGACCACGTCAAATGTAGAGCCTTTAGATCCATGCTAACCAAAAAGGCTCAATCATGGTTCAAAGGAATCCCTGAGGCAAGTATTTCAAGTTGGTCACAACTGAAAGAGCTATTCGTGAAAAACTATCACAGCAGCTAGAGGTGCGAGAAAGATATCAATGACCTCTTCCTCATCAAACAAAAGGTTGGTGAGAGCACCCGGAACTATTACAGTCGTTTCAATGACGAAGCAGTGGAGATCGAACAAAAGAATGATGCTATTTACATCATTGCATTCAAGCAAGGTTTGCAAGGGGAGTACATAGAACTCAAACTAGCTGAAGAGCCGGTGAAAACAATCAAGGAGCTACAGACACTCCTGGAAAAATTGATCAAGGTTGAAGAAACAGCAGTTCAAACGAAAATCGCAGGCTTCACTTCAGCCACAGATGGAGACAACAAAGGACATCCAAGGAGTCCTCAAAAACCAAAACAAGACAGGAAGGATCCCCATCCCAAGAGGGAACCTTAGACAAAAGAAGGAAGACCATCCCCGACCTCGTACTCACGCCACTGAAGATGTCAAGGGTTGTGGTTATGATGGTCATGGAAAAGAAAGGAATTCTCAAGCCACCCAAGCCCCTCAAAAGTCCTACTACCAAAAGACACCAGGCAAAGTTCTGCCACTACCATAAGGATCATGGCCATCTCACGAAAGACTGCTTCGACCTCAAATACGAGATTGAGAGGCTTATAAAAGACGGTCACCTACAATATTTTCTGGCCAAAAATGCAGGGCTTGCGAACCCACCAATAATGGCCCTGCAAAACCAAAGGGCCCTAGTTGGCAAAATAAACGCTATAGTGAGGAAATCGAAGTGAGCTCAATGGGCAGATCGAAAGCCCCTAATGGTGTCACTACAGGTTGGTGACTTTCTGGTGAGGAAAATCCTGGTAGACACCGAAAGTGCAATTAATGTCCTCTATCGCAAGGCCTTTGATTAAATGGGGATTGACAAAAGTTCGCTACAGAAATCAGACACTGCATTAAATAGTTTCAATGGTAGCACGACCTATACAGACGAGGTCCTAATAGTCCCAACCACAGCCCGAGTGGATGGTAAAGAAGTCAATGAGATGATGGACTGGATGGTCGTAGATGCTCCTGGGACCTACAATGCTATACTTGGTTGCAAGGGAGTCATGGAATTGAAAGCAGAGATCTCGTTGCTGAGCTCCAACATGAGAATCTGGGCTAGAGAGGTTTGGATTACCCTTGAAAGAGATAGGAAAAGGGCAGTGGAATGTTACCTAGTTGAGGGTAATGAAGAGAGCTCCCAGGAGCCCAAACTAGAGCAGTGCATTGATCTCCCTAAAGAGGATGACCACTTTAGAATTCAAGTAGCCGGAAAGGGAGAGAAAGTCTTCATTAATCCTAAATTCCCTGGAGAAAGGGATTAAAATTGGAGAGCTCCTGCCCTCAAAGATTAAAGGGAAACTAGTAGATGCCTTTGAAGAAAATCTGGAAGTCTTTGCTTGGTAGCCCAGTGCCCTCGAAGGGGTTGAACGATCCATTGTTGAGCACAAGGTCGGGCTCAAGCTAGGGGTCAAGCCGGTGAGCAAAAGAAGAGGACCTTTGCTCCAGAATGCAACGACGTCATAGCAAAAGAAGCCCAGGCTCTCCTCGATGCTAGGATTCTGAAAGTAGCGTACCAGGAATGGCTGGCCAATCTTGTGGTGATACCAAAGAAGGAAAGAACATGGAGGATGTGTGCAGACTTCACCATATTGAACAAATTTTTTCAGAAGGATTCCAAGCCCCTTCCCAACATTGACTAGATGGTAGACTCCACAGTTGGGTACCAGTGGCTGTGTTTCCTCGATGAATACAAAGGGTACCTCCAGATTCCAATGGCCCTTGAAGACATGGAAAAGACCTCTTTCATCACGGAAGTAGGGACTTATTGCTACACCAAGATGCCTTTCGGTTTGAAAAATGCAGAGGTAGAATTTCAACGGGCAAATGCACAAAATTTTCAAGAAGCAGCTTGGGCAAATAATCGAGGTTTACGAGGATGACATAGTGATTAAATAAATAACTACAGAAGATTTCATAGGAGGCATCCGGGAAACTTTCCAAACCCTGAAGACTGCTCACATGAAGCTCAACCTAGAGAAATGCACTTTCGGGGTCTCTGCAGGAAAGTTCCTAGGCTTCATGATCTCGGAGCGAGGCATTGATGCCAATCCAGAAAAAATCAAAGCCCTCTTGGATATGGAACCTCCTAGAAATCTCAAAGAAGTACAGAGCCTTGCAAGGAAAATGGCGTCTCTAGGATGCTTTATCAGCAAGATGGCAGACAAAGGAGAAAGATTCTATGATGCCATAAAAACGCCAAAAGACTTCCAGTGGTCTGAAGATTGTCAAGAAGCGTTCATCAAGATGAAGGACTTTCTGGGTAAACCTTCTCAATTAGTCTCCCCAAGATCAAGAGAAGATATTTGTATGCAGCTGACTGCGACTGAAAAGGTAAGCTGACTGCGATTGAAAAAGTAGTAAGTTCGGTATTAATAGTAAGGAGGTTAAGTCAACAAGTTCCTATTTACTATGTTCCTTGTTTACTTTGAGGTCCAGAGACCAGATATATGGACCTCGAGAAGTTTCTGTACCTCATTATTATCACTTCAAGGAAATTAAAGCCGTATTTTGAAGGTTATCCGATAAGAGTCCTAACAAATTTACCCCTGAAGCAAATTCTGGCAAAGCCTGAACTCTTGGGCAGAATGATGAAGTGGTCCCTTGAGCTCCTTAGGTGCCTTATCCAATTTGAGCCAAGGAAGGCTATCAAAGCTCAAGCCCTTTTAGACTTTGTAGAGGAATGTACCAGGGCATCACTGAAGCCTACAGACACTTGTGAAAGCAATATTTGGACAATGTTCACAGATAGGTCTACAGAGAAGGAGAAATCGGGGGTAGGGATTATACGAGGCAGTGAGAATCCCTTACTCTGTGAAGTAGAACTTCCCAACTTCGAACAATGAATCCGAGTATGAAGCTCTCTTAGCAGGCCTAAGACTTATAAGAGCCCTCAAAGTGTAGAAATTGCATGCCAAAACAGACTCACAAGTCGTAGCCACTTTGTCCAAAGTTTGAGGGCATGCAATTTCTACACTTTGGCATTTGAATCTGTTCCTACACTTTGAGTCGTAGCAAGAATCTGTTCAATAAGAGCCCTCACAAGTCGTAGCCAGCCAAATAGTTGGAGAATATGAGGCCAGGTAGGACAACATGGTCAAGCATCTCACTGAACAGATTCCCAGAGAGCAAAACTCGGACGCTACAAAGAAGTAGCTGGAACCAACGCCGAGCTGCTTGTGGAATAACTATTCTCTCCCAACACTGATCAAGCGGAAAGTCTAGTCATAGAGGATCAAGTAGACTGGAGATACCAAATCTTTAGATTTCTTAAACACAGTGACCTCCCTGAGGACCCAAAAGAAACTCGCCAAGTGCTTTTGATTGGGGACGACAAGGTATACTGAAGGTCGTACACATGGCCACTGCTCGAGTGTTTAAGTCCAGGGGAAGGTAAATATGTGATCGACGAGGTACATAATGGCATATGTGGCTCTGACATAGGAGCGAAGACTGTCGCGAAGAAAATCCTACGAACAAGGTATTACTGGCCTACAATGGATGTAGAAGTAGAGGTGGCCATACAAAAATGCACTAGTTACCAGTTGTATTGGAACAAATCACATCTTCCAAAAGTGAAATGCCAGCCAATCAATGCCTCAGTATCGTTTGACACATGGGGGATTAACATCCTCAGACCTTTTACAAAGGGAGTGGGGGATGTGAAATTCCTCGTAGTCACTGTAAAGTATTTCACCAGATGGGTCGAAGTGGAACCCGTGACAGTGATATCATCTCAAAAGGTCCAATCCTTTGTATGGAGTTACATAGTATGCAGATTTGGGATCCCGTGAGCTATTATTTCAAAAAATGGCAGTCAGTTTACTGACGATCCATTCAAGACCTTCTGCAAGAACCTCCACATTGAACAAGGACTGACATCTATAGCTTATCCACAATCTAATGGGCTAATAGAAGTTACGATGTGAACGATCTTGAAAGGTCTAAAAAAAAGACTCACTGAGCTCGAGAAAGATGGTTGCAATGCGGATTGGCCAAACGAGATCCCCAACAAACTATGGGCATACAGGACCACAGCTAGAAAACTTATAGGTGAAACCCCATTTAGTCTATGCTTCGGAGTAGAAGCAATAATGCCAGTTGAGGTTGGAGAAACATCTTTAAGACTGACCGAGTACAACTCAGTCTTATACGAGGGGGAGAGAAGTGCAGACCTCGACCTCCTTGAAGAGGTCAGAAATAAGGTAACTAAAGAGGATAGGACATACAAAAGGCAGGTAACAAATTTTTTCAACAAGTGAGTGAAAGAAAGATGCTTCGTAGTTGGAGATATGGTCCTCGAAAGGTCTGACGTTGGCAAACAAGGTCAATTGACCAAGCTGTAGGAAGGTTGGGAAGGACCCTACCTAATCTAAGAAGTCCACAAAGGAGGAAGCTACAAACTAGCTGATCTTGAAGGAAGACAACTCCTGAGACCTTGGAATGCCTGTCACTCAAAAAAGTTTTATACCTAAAGGTCACCTAAGATACGAAAAAACTCCAGGACCTACTGGTCACATTCAGCAACAACCTCAATGAGCTCAGCATGATTTAAAGCTAAGTTCACCCAAAGTTTATGCAGTCATTACCCTTGTATTAATCTAAATTACTCAAGTGACAGTTCAATTATGCAAGTATGCCATTGTTCAAAAGCTAAGTGTATAAAAAGCAGAAATATTGATCGAAGCAGAGAAAGAAAACATTAAGCAGTTCATAAAGGCAAAAAATAAAGCAGAAAGTCACAAACAGACCCCCGCGAAGTATTCAATACATCCCAAGCACAAATAACAATAAGAGCATCAAAATAGGAGATTCGGGGCTGTCCCAATAGTGATAGCACAAAATCATTTTCGAGCTGGACGATGCATTAGAGGGATATCATCTTTGTCATCCTCTTGCTCCACAGGGATACTTGCAGGAATGAAGCCGCCAAGAGGAGTTAGGGCTGAAGTGCCTATCGAGCAAGCCAACAGCATGATCAGACAGGGAGCAACTAAGAACAAATGGGGAGATCGTAGAAAAGGTCAAATGCCTCCCCCAAAGAAGGCATTCAAAAGATGGGGAAACAACAAAGAAATCTAAACTCGAAAAAATGGGGATACCTTTAGGAGAAGCCATAGCACAAGGAATGATGTCAAGAACTTCCGCATCCTCAACAACGGCCTCCACAACCTCTTTCCCCTCCTTAAAGGGAGGTTCCCTAGATTCACTAACCTTGGCCAAAGACTTTGCTACGGCCATCTCTTTAGGGGAGGCCATCTCTTGATCCACTTTTTCCCAAAGGGAGGGAAGCAATCAACCCTGGGCGGTAAAGACTAGAGTTAGTTTCAAGGTTGGTCTTCAGCCCAAGATTGAGCTCAATAAGTTCATCCACGATCCCTATGTACTGAGAGCTTAGTTAAGGCCCTAGCAAGGACTGCACGAACTCTTGGAAAGCAGGGACCTCCACCAGCTTCTCCACGGAAAGGAAGCCCTCCTCATCACAAACCCCTTGCAGGTCCTCCATCCTGGCCTCAAGCTCATTGTTGCTCCCCTCCTACTCAGCCATTCTTCTTTCAACTGTATCCAATGCCTAGGATAGACTCTCGCTGGCAACAGTGGCTTTAGCAAAGTTCCTCTCACTTGTGATGAGGAGTCTTCTAGAAGACTCAAGTGAGGCATAGAGGTTAGTGACTTTCCCCTCCAGTTGAGCCTTGGGCCCTTGAAGCTCTTCCACTAAGGAAGCGAACTCCCGGTCTTTGGAAGCTCTCTTAGCCTGCCTCCTCAACAACTCACCAAGGGCCACATGACCCTGCGAAAGAAAGAAAGAGTAAATCTACAGGTAAGATTACTGAAGGATAAAGGCACACTAAGGTCACCAGAAGAAACTTACCCCGGCATAGAAAGACGCCCCAAATTTTCCAATTTCTTCATCGATCAGCTGCCGGCAGATCTCCCAGTTAACCGGTGGAATGCAGTCCATCAAGAAAGAATTAGCATGGGGCCCCTATAAAAGGGAGTCAGATGTCCCCATAGCCAAGGCAGGAACCGACCTTGCATTCCCCTCATTGGGATGAGCAGACAGAACAGAGTCAGCCAACTTTTTGAGAGTCCCCGCAACATCCTCTACGGCGTAATGCAGGAATCAAGGCTTAGGACCAGGAGCAACCGGGCTCTTTTCGTTTTTAGATGGACCTAAAGCAACATTCTCCTGGTAAGGTGAAGAGGGGGAGGAAGATGAAAGGGAGATCTTGGCAGATCTGCTAGAAGGAGTCATCCCCATAGCAGAGGAGTTCCGTTTTGAGGCTCCTCGGGTCCTCTCTACCACAGTAGCCCTTCCCCGACTAAGAGGAATGGAAATTCTTGCAACTGGTGCCCTGGATAACGAAGGGCTAGCAGAGCCCCGACCTCTACCCCCAGGTGTCCCAGAGGAACCAGAGGCACTAAGCCATAAGGGTATCTTCATTATTGCAAAAACACAAAGAAAGAAGGATGTCAGAACTGATTTATAAGACGCAAGAATTCCATTAACACAAAGAGCTCTACCTACTAGAGGAAGATATTCCCATAGACTTCCTGAGGGAAGGGAGGTCACACTCTATCGGCTGTCCAAGACCGACAGAACGGAGGAAGGCCTCAGGCACAGAATGTTCATGCTGGATCCAAAGGGGACAAAGTAAGAGATAGCTCTGTGAAATTCTGATAGTAAGAGGAGTTTAAGAACATCCTTAAGATTTGGGTATGAATATGGATCAAACAAGGAAACCAGGGACCTTCAAAGCGGATCAAATCCCCCTGGTCCGGGGTTGGTCGACGGTTCAGAAACCTAACCCGCCCCAGCTATTCCTCAAAAAAAAAAAAGAAGGAAAAAAAAATGTATCCCCCAGAGAAGTGATGCTGGTCGGAGCTGCCGAAACCCGAACTGGGCAATCTTCAGAGATCTTCTCACAGATTTGGTAGCGAATCCCTCCTCTTCACTGGTTGATATTTCCCTCTTGGCAAACTTCTATTTTTTGGATTTGACACGCTGTTCCATAGTTCCCGTGGCCACTCTCCTAACAACACCTCTGGATGGACTCATCTTGAAGAGAATGCTAAGATTCTTTAAAGAATTCTTCTTTAGTGGTACTCTCTCAATCCTCTAGTAGTGATCTCCCATCAAGCTTCCAGAAAGAAATTAATGTGCTATTTCACAAGAGACAGTCGTTGCGAGAAAAAAATGTTGTTTACTAGGAGCCACGACCCTAAGGTGGTAATCCATAAAATACCCAAAGATCAATCTCCCAAAAATAATTGCAAGAAAAATTGTCCCAAAGATCGCGGCTTAGAGACGGTAGCCCATGAATACCTGAAAGCCCGATTGAAGACCTGGAGATGGTAGCTCTTAATACCTGAAAGCCAGACCCACAGCCTGAAGATGGTAATTTCTAATGCCTGAAGGAAGGGTACCAGGCCTCAAGATGGTGATCCTCAAATGCCTGAAGGCCAGACTTGCAACCTATAGATGGTAATCTAGAATACCCAAAGATCATGTTGGCAAGTCCCCCAGAGTGAGTTGGCAAAGACTTTCAACCACCACCCTCATGGGTCACGAACCCCGAGGTCACTGACCTTCAAATGAACGAGACAGAAACTCACTAGACCACGACCTGCAACCTTGTGAGTTTCAACCTTGCTCATGTACCTTTCATACCTTGACCAAGGGTGCATGATTCTACTCGAAGCCGAAAATTATAAAGCCAACTCGTAGCTCTCAACTAGAGACATGAATGAAAAGATACTGTAGAAGTTTGCCACTACAAGAGATTGGCAGACACAGTGGTAGCAGTGGCTTGAAGATGGTAATTTAGGTACCAGAGACCAAGGAGCTCATGGGGCCTAAAATGGGGTAGTGATGGGTGAAACGGGCATGACCTGGACCAGTCAACCTAAGCGGGCAAGACCTAGACTGAAAGGTCATCCCAAATGAGCCAGAAGGTTCCATACCTTCAATACCTGAAATTCAAACTCATAGAGTCAAGGAGGATGCTTGGGCAAGCAACTCGCCACCACCGACCTCCCAGATCACAGGCCTAGAGGTCCCCGACCTCCTAAATAAGCTCGGGCAAAGGTCTTGCTGGACCTCAACTTCGATCTAGCAAGTTAAATTCCGAATCACAAATCTTCCATGCCGCGACCAATGGTGCGCCACTCCTAGTCACTAAAAGGAGCCAAGGGTCACTCGACAGGACCTTACCAGAAGAGATGTTCGAGTTTCTCAATGTCCATGGGGAGGTCGCGAAGTTGGTCTGAAGGTTGGCTAGTGAGCTCGCAGCTCTCACAAAGACTTGAATGGCAAGATCTCTTGTCCGAGAGAAACTCCGAGGTCCCAGGAGCAACTGGCGGGATTTGATTAAATTCCACCATTATCTTGATTACCGTCGGCAATGTAAAGGGGAACTGAATTCCAAGAGGTAACGCATCACTCTTCTGATTACTAAAACAAAAATACCCAGTCAGCCTGAGGGACATATAAGAAAAACACTCCTACTTTCCTGAGAACAATTCATACCGGAAAACTTTCCTTGAATACTAACTTCGACATCGGAGCTCTTCCCCGAGTGACAGCCCACTCCGGCAACCTCTCTTTCTTTCCTTCTCGAGCTGCTAATGGAGGAGCTCCATCAGAATCTGCAGGGTGATCCGACCCAACACTTTTGGACCACATCAATAATGAATAATTACAAATGAAAAATAATATTCCCTTAGTCACTAAATGTAATTCATTCTAACTAATTTTTCTTGTCACCATTTATAAGTTATGGTATTAATTAATTAGGTATTTGAAGATGTTTTTTTAATAGTACCTGTTTAATAATATATAGTGAAATGATATTTAGATTTTTATTTTTTTTTAAGGTGATTAGAGGGCATTTTAGAGAAGAAAAAAGGGTTACCTTAATTTTCACAAAATGAAGATTGATCATTTATATTTAGCGAGGGAGGGAGTAATTTCTAAGCTATATCTCAAGCTTCCTCATTAGTTTCATGAAACCGTCAAAAAATCAGACAAAAGACCACCAGAAAACTTATTTGCAGTTATATTAGGAACTGCAAAAAAATTGATGCTGGAGCTAGTTTTTCCGAATCATGCTTGGAGGTGATTTGGGGCTCATTTGAATAGGCTTTCAAAAAAGTGTTTTTTGTAGAAGTGCCCTTTTTATTAAAAAAAAAGGAAGAAGCAGTTTTGTGTTTGGATGGTTTTTTGTAAAAGTGTTTTTTTAAATATATTAATAAGTTTGTTTGGAAAAAAAAAAGTACTTATGAAATTTTTTTTAATAAAAACTTTTTATATATATTTTTATACAATTTTAAAATAATTTTTAAGATATAAAAGTTTTTTTTAAAAAAAATAAAACAGTCATTGAAGACGACGGGTTTGGCAGACCAAGACCTATTTATTAAGATATTTAGAACAAGGGAAACATATAGCTCCTTACCCTCGAAGAATGATGGAAACAAACCACTTACCTAACAACCAAGAAAAACACCAAACTAAGTCTTTCTAAATGATGGAATCTTGAAACGATCTAAATTACTCAGGCCCCGAGCCACTAAAGGTAGAGAACTAAATGAGCTATAATAGAAACAATGAGAGTAATCACATGCTTCATTAGCTAAGCAATCCGCCACCCAGTTACCTACACGATAAATATGAATTAATCTGAAGGAGCCTCTAGCCATCAACCCTCGAATCATTCTCACCTTCCTCTAAATGTTCCAAGCCGCTGCATAAGTACCTTTCACAATATCTATTACCACCCTTGAATCCATTTGGATCATAACTATGTTCCAATTTTGCCTAAGGCAATACCGCAAGCCCTCCAGCAACCCTTCCTTCTCTGCTTCCATGTTTGTGGCTTGTCCCAAATAAATAGAGATACCTCCCAAGAACCTCCCAGAGCCGTCTCTCACAATGCCTCCAATAGCAGCAACTCCCGAGTTACCTCTCGATGCACCATCGACATTCAAAACTATATCTTGCGAGTACTCATATTGCCACCAAAAGACCTTTAACTACAGTAAATAAGTAGCATAATCTTATTATGCTACTTATTTACTCACTTTTTTATTTTCATTTGTCTGTGTTTGTACCAATTTCAAGATACCTTTCTAGATAACCATCTTTGAATTATCATCCAAATTATATTAGAAATTTTGATTAATCTTAGATATAGAATCAATACATTGAGTTCATGCCTAAGTTCAATTTGATACCTAAGTTGTAGTTCGTAGTTCCTTGAAGACTTTGATGAGTCCAAAGTTGGTTTTGCTCTAGTTAGTGTTTATAATTCCTTGAAGACAATGGTATTGAAAACTCTCTCTTGCTTTCGTGTTTTCTGCAAGACATAGAGACAAGGGACATACATTGGTTCTTTAGAATGCAACTAAAAAGTTAAACATTTTCTTTTCCTTTTTTTTCCCCCTTTTTTTATAGTATGAAATGATTTCTCTCTCCTTTGATTTATGTATTTTTAAAAATTTGCAAAGGGATTGTTTTTATATGCTATTGTAAATATTCAAATTAGCCATTCTTGTTTGGTTAAATTTGAAAAGGATTTACATTATTTCAATTGAATCCACTAGGTTAGAAGTTTTAAATAGGATATTAAAACAAAAATAAAATCTCTAAAATGGACAGAAAATGGAAAAAACCTTTATATGATGGCTAAAAATTATTATATATGACTGCACAAAATTACTCTAAAATGAATTGCAAAAATATATAAATATTTATGTATATATTTATATACACTAAGGCCCTAGAGCCATCATATGTAGGCTGCTTGTATATACTATGTCAGAGAAAATATATACGATGGCTCTAAGGCCAGAGTATACAGACAGATTATGGGACCTGATTTTCTGTTATACGACGGCTAGAAATATGCAGTATCTAATTTGTTTATATCCTACGGTCTCAAGACTGTCGTATAAAATAAAGTTTATAAGAACCAACAAATTTTCTTTCATATGACAGCTAGCAACATGCAGTATATAATTTGTTTTTATACTATGATCCTAAGACTGTCATATAAAATAAAATTTACACGACCAACAAATTACATTTTATATGAGTCTTATAGGCATAACAAATAGTTTATTTTATGCTACGGAATATTCAATAGCCTTGTAGTAAAAAAATTAGTTTATATGATGTTCTTGTACACGACTTTATATGACCCCATATTTGTATCGTAGTTTATACGGTAGTATATAATATATATGACAATCTTTCCTTCGTCGAATCTATTTTGCCATACCTCTATTTGTGAATTATCGTTTGACTGTCGTATATAACTTATACAATGACTATTTGATTATGTACAGTTTCTACTAGCGCTTGCAAGAATTCTTTTTTTATTGCGTTCCTAAGTAGTTATGTAAGACTCAATCTCTAGGTGCATTATATGCTGAGACAATCTAAGAAGACTTGAACAATATATGCTGATGCAATTATTTTCTTTTGTATATGTAGATGACTTTCTTTCATCAATTGGACATTTTTTCATTTCCTCTAATGTAATAATATATGTTAATGCAATTATTTTCTTCATTATACATCATTCTTACTCTGAACTTCTAGTAATGTAATAATACGTCCCACTACAATTATTTTCCTTTCCCTTTTAATTGCAATATCTGATAGGATTATGTAAACTGAATGGTTTTAACTTTGTATTTTTTGTTTAAATTGTGTGAACTTAATGATGTTGCAATCCAGGATCCTTATTTTCGCATTTTGTTTTTCCATTTTAGCAGCTCTAGAAAGTACATGGTCAAACTTGTTTTGTTTAGTACTTAAAAACTGTATATTTTACAACTCCAAATAGACATTGATGTAAATTAATTTGTCATACGTGAAGTTACTTGGATTATCAATGCTTATGATTAATATTTGGGTAATACATTTATTTTTGATTCATTTATTATAATGACTCTCTACTATGTCCCCAAAATGAAATCAAAGGATTAACGGTGCTCGACTTAGTGATGCTGGAAGAGTGAGGTTTTTTTAACCTTCTTCTTCGATCCCTCCATCTGAACACCTCAACCAAGAAGTCAGCGACTCTACCTTTCTTGAAATTACACCGCCCTGGAAATGCACCAACCATATAGATTCAAGTTGCAGAAGAACGGTTACCTCAGTCTCATTCCAGTTCTCCTCGCCCGGGAGGATAATTGGAAGGTGAAGTCACTGAAAGATCACAATTCAGAGGGACTCATCCCATAGACACACCAGAAAATCATATTATTATAAAAGGAGACAGGGAGTTGTTTAATATATTGTCGATAATTACAATATATTAATCACTGGAAGCTGATTTTGTAGTTCTATTTCCCCTTTTCTAATATATTAATATAGTTTTATTATGCCCCTTCGGGATATCCAATGGGTGGAGTGGTGAGCACGCAAATTACAAGTCTTGAATTTGAATCCTACCAACATCCTTCTGAATTAGCAAAATGTCGAGAGACGTGAAAACTAACTCAAACACTTCTAATATATCTAAATATATTTATAAAAGAAAATAAGAATATAGTTTTATTATTCAGCTTCATAGTATTTTTCAGCTTTATAGTAGTTTTAATATATAAGTCACTGGAAGCTAAATTTTGTAATTTTATTTTGCCCTATTTTTTATACAGCATTCTCCCAGGTAAGGTAGATATATAGAAGTATGTACGGTGGTCCTTGGAGTTGTTGGAAGGAGGTTCCCAAGCATATAATAGACGAATGGTTTGAACAATTTCGGTGAGAATTTACAAATGGTTTATGAGTTAATCTTCTTCCTATTTATTTTTACTAACATGTGTTTGCATACCTGATAATATGCATTTAAAGTGGTTTTGGACCAAGATAAGGAGCATGAGTTGTGAAGTATTTTTAATTTGAGAGGATCCGGATTGTTGCATAATGATTTATGGCGAATTCGAAAAGGCACTTTTAAGAAGAAAAATTGGATTTCAGAGGACCACCTTTGTATTCTTCAAGCATATTGGGCCTCTCCTGCCTTCACTAAAATGAGCACAATTAACAACAAGAATCGTAAGCTCAATGGAGATGGGCTTGGCTACTCCCATCACACGGGTGGCTCTAAAACATTTGCCTCTGATATGAGTGATTTAGTAAGTTTAATATTAATTAGTGATAATTAATTATTTATATTAGTTTGAATATCATTTTGTATTTTCTAATACTTCGATGCATATATTTTTATCTTTTGGAAATATGGTTCCTTTGACTGCTTAATTTGCGGCATTTTGGTTAAATTACAAATATTGTTCTATTGGACTTTAGAAGATACACGTAAGACAATGTATTAAATGAAACTTTCCGACACTGTATTTTTTTCCTTCATCTCATTTTTTTGCAAGATTTCTTATGTGATTATCTCTTTATATTGCTAGCATTTAAGTTGTTCTGCCATGACAAGTTAGTCTGTTCTTGTAACGACATATTGCCTGCTGATATTCCCAATTATAAACATCAGCAGCCTACCATGAAATGTGTAAATTTATAGTTCTCAGTCTACGATCATGTGATAAATAATTATCAGATTTGACAAAGCTGCAGAGTTTGTTAAATATGTTCTTCGTTTTAATCTTTTCTGTTACTTCACATTTTAGTAGATATATCAGAAAAAATATCCAGAATCAAAAGAAGCTTTAAAAGCTAATGGTGGTAGTGGGATACTTGAAGAGACTAATGAGGTGGAAATTTGGATTGACAGTGTTGGAGGAATGAAGAAGGGGAAGCGTGTTTACGGATTTTGTCCTTGTGTTTCAGAATTTGTCAATCGGGCTTCCAAATGCAATCGATTTATAACAAGCCAACCAAATTGTCAGGAAAATCAGGGATTGAGGGAGGAAAATTCAGTGTTGAAGAAAGCTAAAGAAAAGATTCTGGAGGAAAATGCAACGCTGACTGAAGGTTGAACTTAATGAAGTTGAGGTGCAACAAAATTCCATGTCAACTATGAAGGTCCAAATGCAACATAAAATGGAAATGATGGCTCAAAAGATCGGTGACTTGTAGACGTCTTTATTTTAGATGATGTGTTTTCGGCTAAGTAGTCTTAGACTTCAGTTTTTAGACGACTTCTTCTACCATCATTTTGGATATTTGAATGTTAAGACAATAGTTATTATAGTTATATATTAAGATCGTGGTGCTTATTAATTGTATTTCCAAAAACCAGTAAAAATATTTATATAGATGGTCGAAAAGGAAATGTGAGTGTATATATGCATGTTTAATTTATTACAGTATTTATAGCACTTCACAAACAAATCATACATTAGAAAATAAAACCATAGAACATATAGAGCTTGTTTAGTTTCTGTTTCCTGAACAGTTCTTCTGTTCTCCAAATTTTCAGGAACAAAAAAACTTGTTTGGTGGACTCTTTTTTTAAAACAGTTTTACAAAACAGTTCTCTATATCTTGTTTTCAGAACATCTTTTAGATATTTTCTATTATGGGTTTTTTTTTCCTTTTTAAAATAGATTAATCTTTTCAGATATCTTCAATGCTAAAATCATTAAAAGTTGTCATATCTATATCTATATTAACAAATATATAAAAGGACTTATAGGAGGAGATGTTGACAAATGTCATTTATAGAATACTTAAGTGTCTTATTTTTCGAAATGCTTTTAGGAAAAAACTTCATTATATCCAAATCGTTTACTTTTCTCTGTCTCTGGCTAGATGGATAGATAAATGTTAGAAGACTTTAGCGAAAGAGATAATAATGAAGCAATAGGCAAATTAAGTTTACATTAATCTAATTCTTCTAATATCTATATATAATATTTATATTTATATTTATATTTATATTAGATTTTAGAGAAAGAGATAATAATGAATGGGTAGGCAAATTGCAGCAATAGATTCTTCTTCAAAGAAAAGGACAATTCAGAATCTGTTACACAATGATACTTTTGATACATTTCGCTGCCAATTAAAACTAGAAAAAAAAAACTAAGGGTACTTTGTTCTTGGTATATAATATTATTACCATTGTGTATTGCAATGGAAAATACTTATAAAATATAAATAGTTGAGGACAATGATTCCTTAAATATTTACAAACTTTACCCACATCTGGGAGGTAATTTTATTGTTTCCATTTTTTGATTCTAGGTTTAAAAGAAAATTTTATGACTTATCAAGATAAATGGTTATAACATTATTCTTTTTCTTTCTTTTTTTTTTTTTAAATGATACTCATAAAAAATATTTATGCCAGAATTTATAAAACTTTAGTATGCAAAGTGAGAATTTACGAAATATAAGTGCTAGAAATTGCAAATTTCATCGGAGAATTAATAAAATGCAATTTAGTAAATCAAATTTAAGTGGCTCCATATATTTTAGCCCTTTTTTACATCATCTTCTACATCACCAAATAAAAATAAAATAACCCATTAAGATTTTATTGATAAAACATATCTGCCAAAGTATACGGTAATTCATTAGTTGAGTGAATTTCAATATTTATGAATATAAATAAGTTAAAACCCATAATATAGAATTATTACAAGAGTTGATGTATTCTTCCCTCGGTAAGGAATTGAATGTTCCATATTCCATTTTGAAATGTTCGAAATTGAATGTCCTATTTCCTAAATTGGTTAAAATTTTATTATAACTTGACATTACTACCCTCAATTAAATTGTTTGTTATCTTATTTTACAGAGTAACCTATAAACAGGCTTATAGTTATTTCATGAAACACACCATTTCCTCACATTTTTCTCTAGTGAGTTTGGAATTAGAGCTTAATAGCTAATTAGTTTTGGTTAATAACAAAAATAATTCATAAGGATTCAATTTTTTTTTTTTTTTTTAAGATGACAATTTGGATTAGTGATGGATAACACGATAATTTTTTAAAAAGTTCTATATTTATTTTTAGTTTTACTATACACGAAAGGATAAATCAAAGTTCTTAGAGCAAAATATTTTCATCATTCAACTTATTTTTGAGAATGTAACCGTGAGAGCATATTATGAAATTGCATTTTAAAATATAACTATTAAAAAAAGGTAAACTTCTCATACAATATAATTTTAACACATCTATAATTAATCAAAACAAATTAAAGAAAAAAAATATACTAACTATATGAATTTAATTAATTGAAGTTTCTAAAATGTAATCGAAAATTACACGTAATTATCTTTTTAAAAAAATTCCTTTTTATTTGTAAAAATATTAATTTGCACTGGTGTTTGAATTACTTTTTCTTAATTATATTTTTATTATTAATTTTACTATTTTATACTTTATACTACGATTTTTTTTTTCCTAGTTTTTGTACTAGTTAATATATAATAGGACTTTTAGCTTGATTTAAATCACTAGAAAATAAATTAAAACCATGTGATTAATTAAATAACTCAAAAAGAAAATAATTTCACATATATTAAAAAATGTCAAATTTTCATATATAAGCTTAAAAATATAAGAATCCTAATAGAATTAAATAATCGGTTAAATTTAACTTAAATATAGCTTTTGGAAAATATTTATAATAAATGTATTTAAAAAACGTTTATCTTTTAGAAAAATTGCTTTTTTTTCTATTAATTAATATATATATATTTATAGAATAAATTTTAATCTATTTAAATTAAAGAATCGCTTAATATATAATATTTTATTGGATATTGTAGAAGAAGGGTTAGAAAATCTGGAGCCTAATATTTATGTACGAAAAAGTGTATACCAAAAAATTGAAAAAATTTGATTATATTAGCTTCCATATTTTTTTTTTTTTTTATAAAACCGTCAAAGACAGGGGGTTAGGCCGACCCCTACCTGTGTACTAAGATTAAAATTGTAGATGGGCATAAAATGCCATACAACTCTATGTTGCCTCTAAATGCATTTAAATTTAAACATTGTGAAATAAGCTATCTAGAATTGGTAAAGAATAAGCTTGCTTAATGTGGTAGAGTTGCCAATTGATCTTCTGTATAATTCTCCTGCTGGTGCTCTGCTCAGTTGAATGAAGTGAGGCACAACAAGCCACCCAGATTTCATAACAAATTAGAGTTGGAATGAACCTTGCCAGCACCCCCAATCTTCTGTGTTGTTGTTTCCAAGCTTGAAGTGTTTCCTCCAATTGAGATGTCCTCCAATTAATTCCGAATGCTAGACTATAGTGTTTCCATATTTCTTTGCGATCGAGCAGGTGCCAAAGAGGTGCATTATTGTTTTACCAGCTATCATGCAGTGACACCGTGAAGCTAAATGGAAGCCTAACCTTGATCGCATGTCGTCACTTGCCAAGTAGTTGTGGTTCAGCTTCCACATGAAGATAGACCATGTCAGTGGGATTTTCGAGTGAAAATAGTGGTCTGTTGAGGTGTCCTCTAGTTCCTCTTCCTCCAAAGTCGATATGCAATTTGAGATGTTGAACTTACTTGAAGCGGATAAGTTCCAACTACACATTTCTGTACTTTGATTGGTCTCTACCGAAACATGTTGTTCTGCCCAATCGGCAGATTGTTGCAAGCGTTTCCAGACTTTTGAGCCTCCATACACCGCCGCAACACCCGGTTGAAACCTCTATTTCATCTTAAGATACCTAGCCCATAAGGAGTGTGTCAACCTGAACTTCCACCACAATTTAAACCCAAATGCTCTTACCATTCTATGGAGAGAGTGAGTGCCCAGCCCTCCTCAGTCATATGGTCTACAAATCTTGTTCCATGAGCTCCAATGCCTGTTGTGACCGAAGTCTGAGTTGCCAAAAAAGAAATAGGAAAATTGTCATTCCAACTCGTTGATGACTTGCTGTGGGGGGTTGGCGACTGCCAACAAGTAAGTAGCCATAGAAGTGAGCACATGTTTGATCAATATCAGCCTACCACCGGGAGATAAATATTTCCTCTGCCATCCGTTGATTCGGGCCTTTACCTTGCGAATGAGAGGCTCATAGTAGTAGGTTTTCGATCTCCTAGGAAGGATCGGGCACCCCAAGTAAGTGATTGGTAATTGTTGGATGACACAACCCGTGACTTCTTTCAACATAAGCTGTCGTTGGTGGGTAATGCATGAGGAGAGATACATGGAACTTTTATGGAAATTGACCTTCTGTCCCGAGCAGTCTTGGTATAGTTTGAGAAATTCTAGCAACCTATTAAGACCTTTCTTCAGCGCCCATGTAAATATTATGATATCATCTGCGAAGCTCAAATGTGAAATCTTGAGGCTGATATTATGTGTAATAAAGTCTCCAATTTCACCATCATATAGGAGTTTGTTTAATCCCCTTAAGAGTACTTCCGCTGCCAACATGAACAGTGTGGGGAATAGAGGATCTCCCTGACTTCCACCTCTTGATGATGCAAAAAAACCACATAGCTTCCCGTTTATTGTGACGGAGAACTTATTGTAAGCTAAGCAATTGTGGATGAGGTGCAAAAAGTGACAGCCAAAACCGAATTTCTTCAATACCTCCAGTAGAAAACAACAATTGACCCTATCGAAGGCCTTTAACATGTCGAGTTTCAGGATCATATTCCCCCCCGTACATTTCTTATTCAAAGATTGAGTCAATTCACATTCTAGGAGTATATTTTCTGATATATTTCTACCCTTAACGAAGGCCCCCTGATTTGGGCATATCAAATTGGGAAGTACTTTAGCAAGGCGAAGGGAGATTACCTTTCCAATAACTTTGGACGTAAAATTGCAGAGGCTGATTGGTCGGTAATCCGCAAAAGTAGCTGGATTATCCACGTTTGGAATGAGGACTATTTGGGTTGATGTGAATTGTTGAGGCATACGAACTCCGGCCCAAAAATCCCTTACCGCCAGCAACATGTCTTGTTGTATGGTTCCCCAAAATGCTGTAAAGAAACCACCTAGAAAGCCATCCACTCCAGAAGCACTTTCCCCATCCAATCCAAAAATCGCTGCCTTCACCTCCTCTAGCTCAGGGAGAGCCGAGAGGGTCCTATTCATGGCTGCATCTATGACTGTCGGAATTGCTGATGTGTAGTCCTTTGGGTTTTGTTGGTAGCCCGCTTCCTCTGTGAGTAGTCTCGAGAAGAACTCCACTGCCTCTCGTTCGATGTCCTGTGGGTCCGTTAGCCATGTTCCCTCTTTATCCTTAATTTTGTTAATCTGCAAAGCTATCTTTCTTGTGTGCCAATAGCTTAAAAAATATGAGGTATTGCCTTCACCTTCGTCGAGTCATTTAATTCTTGATTTCTGTTTCCAAAATATCTCCTTATTTTTTAAATGGAAGACCAAGTCAGCCCCTGCCTTGTGAAGTCTTTCTCTGTTCTCTTCCGTGACATTCTGCATGTAGACCACTTCGAGATTTGTTACTAGATTTTCGGCTCGCTGAATGTTGCTTTCCACCAAGGTTTTTAAAATCGAGAGTTAAAGTAAACTCGTTGGGGGTCTTGTAAACTCGGATCGTAAACTCGTCGAGTTTACATCCCGAATAAATAAATATATTAAATAATTTATATATCATCACAAT
>JAOXNR010024122.1:0-25001 GCA_028571225.1 Parsonsia alboflavescens | reverse complement strand
GGGTAAAGTTCCTCATAGTTATCTTGGAGTATTTCACCCGATGGGTTGAAGCAGAACCCATGGCGGTAATCTCATCACCAAAAGTCCAGTCATTCATATGGAGGAACATCGTTTGTAGATTTGGCATTCCTCTAGCTATCATATCTGACAATGGGCGACAATTCATTGGTGACAAATTCAAGACCTTTTGCGAAAATCTCAACATTGAACAGAGACTGACTTCTGTAGCCTATCCCCAAGCTAATGGCTTGACTGAGGTCACAAACTGGACTATCCTGGAAGGCCTCAGGAAGAGACTCACCGAGCTCGAGAAAGAAAGTTGAAAGGCTGACTGGCTAGACAAAATCACAAGTATCCTATGGGCGTATAGAACCACACCAAGAAATGCTATTCGAGAAACACCATTTAGCTTGTGCTTTGGAGCAAAGGAGGTAATGCCAGTTGACATTGGAATGACATCTTTAAGATTGACCGAATACAATTCAATCTTAAATGAGGGGGAGAGAAGGGCAGACCTCGACCTCCTTGAAGAAGTCATGAATAAAGCAATGGAAGAAGATAGAACTTACAAAAGGTAGGTAACAAATTTTGCAAACAAAAGAGTGAAAGAAAGACATTTCACAGTTGGAGAAATGATCCTCAAAAGATCAGATGTCGACAAACAAGGGCAACTGACCAAGCTGCAAGAAAGCTGGGAAGGACCCCACATAATCCAAGAGGTGTACAAAGGAGGGAGCTACAAGCTCGCGGACCTTGAAGGAAGGCAACTCCTAAGGCCTTGGAATGCTTGTCATCTAAAGAAGTTCTATGCCTAAGAGCCATCTAAGACATTGCATTAGTTGAGCATAGAAATACCAACCAAAAGAACCTTGCTAAGCACCATGGCAACCTCAACAATTCAGATTCAACAAAGCACGGTTTTAAAGCTAAATTTTTCGAGGCTTAGTTTTTTAAGGCTTGTAAAGGATATTATGCCAGTCTTGCCTATATTATTCACTATTGTGCCAAAATAAATCTGAATACATCGGACAATTATAGGAAAATTGCAAATATGAGCAAGTATGAAGCTCAAAGCATGGGCAAAAAGAATGAAGCAGTTATATAAAAGAAAAGAAGAAAAGACAGAAGGCCACAAACAGACCCCTGCAAGATACTCAGTACATGTGCAGAAGACTATTTTATTATAAAATTCTACAGTTGGCTAATGGGACGAGTCGGGCGAGTGGGACCTCGCCGAAGAAGGACTCTTGAGCCTCTCGACCATCTCAACTCTGCCCCTGGAGGCAGCCCTTCTACCATGCCTAGGCCCCCTTCTGCCCCATCAGGAGGCGTCTCGAGTCCTATGACCACCCCGGCTCGGGGAGAGCAAAAGACCTAGCAGGAGCTTCAACAATGGCCTTAATAGCTTAAGTTCGAGCAGAACCCATAGAACTAGAAGCAGTAGGGAGGCTCCCAGCACCTGGTCCTCCTAGATTAGCCCCTCCTGGACTAGCCAGATTACTTCCGTGGAGCCAGTTTACCTCCCCCAGCACTATCAAAATGAAAGGGAGAAACTGTTAGTGAGTGCTTCCCAAAATATTACAAAAAAAAAGAAGTTAAAAGAAAGCTACTTACAGAAATGGGAAATCCTCAAGCTCGTCTTAATTGTAGGGAGATTGCATAACACTCCTCTCCCCAAGCTAACAGCATATAGAAAAGACCTCGGCCAGACCTCGAAGGTGCATCCAACCTTAGGTAGATTGAAAAAAGCTATTGTCTCCAAAAAATCCTTATGATCCCTTAGTGCACGGGGTAGGTAGGGAAGCTCGTTGTAGAAGACCAAGTTCAAATTCCAGTCCAGGTACCTCTCCACCAAGCTGTGAGGAAGCCAGGTAAAAAAGAGCTGGGACTTCCTTTCCTCCACTAGAGATGGGAAAGGACTCACTATCTAGTGTTGAGGAACTAACCTCAAGTATCCAGCTTAATGAAACACCTGAAGTGGTCTAATGACACAAGAACTCTATAGAGGTGACAGGTGGCTATGAAAGCAACCATCATTCGGATAGGGTTGGGGGTGAATTGAGCTAGGGGCATGCCCCAGTAAAACACTATGTCAAAAAAAAAAAGACTGGAGGAAAGGATAAAGGAATCCCCCCCGAAGGCTAGAATGGTGCAGGGCTACACATCATCTCGCTTACTGAAAGGGCACTCAGCCCTAGTGGCAATGGAGTTATCGCCCTTGTTGACGCCCGCCTCCAATTAAATCTAGGTGATGTTAGTAGGGTCTAGTGAACCTAAGAACTGACCCCAAGTTCAGTTAGGTCATAGGATAAAGTAGGCATGGGGAGAGCCCGAGTGAAGAGAGGGGGATCACAGAAAATCCCATCGTCAAGTGTTTCAAACTGGGAGGTGGAAGCATATGCAATGGTAGACATCTTTTAGTAGAAAAGGTCTGGAAAAGAGAAAGCTCAGAATAAGCTGAAGCAAGGTAAAAAAGATGCAAGAGGGTTCAAAGGTTTTGAAGAACTTCTGATATAAGCAACTTCAAAAGCCTATTGAAATTCTGGGCAGAAATCGATGAACCAGAAGAGTTTCGTTTTGCCTGGGGCAAGCGGAATGACTGTTCTAGAAACAAAGAACTCTCCCTCTTCCCTTTGACAAGTTGGAGCGGGTCAATCTCCCCAAATCTGGAGCTGGTTGTCGATTCAGAACCCCCAAAATGCTTTGGTCTCTCCTAAAATAAAATTGGTCTATTTCTTCAAGTCTGAAACCGGTCGGATACTGTTAAAAATAAAGCTGAGCAACTTTCCAGTTTAGACCGCCCAACAGTTTCGCAAAACTAAGAGAATGCATTTTCTGTCCAAAAATTGCTGTTGTGAGAAAATAGCCCAACCTTTCAAAGGGCCACTCAAGATTGTAAATCTCAATACCTGAAGGTCTGCCTCGAGAGTAGTTGCAAGAAACAGTTCGATTTTTCAAGGGTTGCATCCTATAGATGGCAGCTCATAATGCCTGAAGGATAGCCCCACAGCTTGAAGATGGTAACTCTGAATACCTAAAAGTCAAGCCCATGACCTGCAAATGGCAACTCTAAATACCTGAAGGTCAAGCCCCTGACCTCATGATGGCAATCTTTAATGCGTGAAGGTCAGACTCGAGACTTGGAGATGGTAATTCATAATACATGAAAGTCAGATTGGCAAGTCCCGAGGTACAAGTGGGCAGGGACCTCCTACCACCGACCTCCCAGGTCATGGACCTAGAGGTCACCGACCTTTAGATGAGCACAATAGAGGCTCACTGGACCACAGCCTACGACCTTGTGACACCCAACCTTGCTCATGTACCTTCCATGCCACAACAAAGTGTGCGCAACTCTACTTGAGGCCAAAAAATAATTAGCTAGCATGCAGCTCTCAACAAAAGACACAAACAGAAAGGTACCCCCAAAGTTAGTCATTACAAGGAATCAACAGACCCATTAACTTCTACTGCTTGAAGATGGTAATTTAGGCACCAATGACCTCTGAGCTCGCTGGGCCTAAATGGGGGTAATGATGGGTAAAACGGGTACAACCCAGATAAGTCAACATGGACGGGTAGGACCTGTATGAAAGTCAACCCCAAATGGGCCAAAGGCCCCATGCCTTCAGTACCAAAAAGCCAGATTCACTAAGTTAATGAGGAAAGGTGGGCAGTGACCTGCTACCACAAAGCTCCCGAGTCATCGACCTAGAGGTTACCGACCTCCTGAATGAGCTCGAAAGAGGTACAGCCAGAGCTTGACCCATGACCTGGTAACTCCCAACTCATCTCATAAATCTTCCATGCCACTACCAAAGGTGCGCGACTCCTAATCACTCCCATGAGTCAAGGACTACTCAGGGGGACCTCACCAGAAGGGATGCTCGAGATAGTCAACATCTACGGGGAGGTCACGAAAATGGTTTGAAGGTCGGTTAGCGAGCTCGTGGCTCTGAAGCAGAGACGTGAATGGCAAGATCTCTCATCCCAGGGAAACTCCATGATTCTAGGAGCAATTGGCGGGATTCAACGAAATCCCACAATTATCCTGATTACCTATAGTTACGTAATACAGGGCTACTACCCAAGAGGTAATAGACTTTCTCTTTTTACTACTTAATCAAAACACATGATCAATCTAAGGACAGAGGACTAAGAGGCACTAAACGGTTGTTAGATAACGGTCTTTACCTTTAACTATTTCTCTCAGAACACTAACTTAGACATCGGTGCTCTTCCCTGGGCAACAGCCCCCTCTGGTGACCTTTTTTCTCATTTTCTCAGGCTACTTATTGTATAGTTCCATCAAGATGTATAGGGTGACCCGAAGTCCATTTTCGACCCCATCACTTTTAAAGATCAAACATGATCTTTCTAAATGTTCTTACTAAACCCTTCTAGGGTTCTTGAGATACTTTCAAAAGGGCTTTTCTATTACTTGGCTTGAATTGTCTTCCAAATCAATTTGGTTGATTGATTTTTAACATTAACAAGAGGTCAATCTAATTCCTAAGTTTGAACCATTGATGAATCTTGGGAAATTGAATCTCTTTATGTAGTGCTCAAGGGTTGTACCAAGATAATGAGAAACTTCAACTTGAGATCACATCATTATTGGTACCAGTTATTTTTTATGTTTTGTCACTAAATACCCAAACAACTTATAGGTCTTAAAGAAAAGTTACTCACGTGATCCACAAATGTTATGTTGATCAAAAATATGTTAAAATGTAATGAGAAGTACTAACTTGGAGGCTCATAGATTGTTTAGATACTTAGTTTACAGAAAATAATAACAATTGCCAGTATTGACTTTAGATATAAGTATAATACCAAATTTATATTCACCCCTTTTTCTTTTTACATGTTCGATGATATATTAATTAGTGTGAGACTACATAATGCGTAGCCCAAGTGCATAGTGTCAAATGCAATTTTAAAATCATCCAATATATATATGTACTATATTATGTAATTTATATACTAAATAAATGAAAATTCATTTTTCACATATATATATATATATTTTAAATTACATGATATAGTCGATGGAGCTCAGAAGTAGCATCTGAGTCACTCCAAAATTGTGATGACGTCAATGGTCATAACTTGAGAAGAAAGCAAGTCACCGGAGTGAGCTGTCACCCGAGGAGGAGTTCCAATGCCTAAGTTAGTATTCTGAGAGAGTAACCTTGTAATTAACTCCAAAAAAACTATCCTTGTATATAAATATATATATATATATATATATATATATATATATTTATATATATTAAGATGAAGTAAGTTATTTCTTTGATCTTCTCTTCTATTACGTGACAGTTGGAAATTAGGATAATTGTGAGATCATATGAGATCCTGCCAATTGCTCCCAGAATCATGGAGTTTCCCATGGCTTGGATATCTTGCCATTCATGTCTTTGTCGAGAGCTACGAGCTAACTGACCTTTAGACCAACTTCGTGACCTTCCCGTGGACGTGGAAGGTCTCAACTATCTCTTCCAGGAAGTTGCGTTGAGTGGTCGTAGGCTCATGGGGGATGTCAGGAGTCGTGCACTGTTGGTCGCGGCAGGGTAAATGGATAAGACCTATTACAGCATTACTGGGTCAAAGGTTGCGGTCCGGTAAGACCTCTCCTGAGCTCAATTAGGAGGTCAGTGACCTAGGAGGTCGGCGGCAGCAGATCGTTACCCACCTTTCCTCATTGACTTCATGAGTCTGACTTTCAGGTATTGAGGTTCGGGGCCTTGTGCCTTTTTAGGTTGACTTTGTTGGCGTCGTGCCCATTTAGGTTGACTAGTCCGGGTCATGCCCGTTGCTCCCATCATTATGCCCCTTTAGGCCCAGGGAGCTCAAAGGTTGCGGCACCTAAATTACCATCTTCAAGTCCCGATCTCTGAAGGATAGAGTCGCTTTCTCTATATTGGCTAGTTTTTGGGAGAAGACGTGCCTTATCAATTTTAGGGGTTCCAGGCATACTGGATAGTTTTCAACAACCCAAGGGACTCTTTTTCTCATATAAATTTGGAGTCCTTTGAAGGTTTTAGGACTTGCCTAAATTCTTTTGACTTGTGAATTTTCTGCTCCCAAAGCTTTCCCTCTGGAATTCTCTCTGCTCCTTTCTTGAGTTTTCTTTCTTCTCTCTATCAGCAAAGTGAACTAGTGTCCAAAACAATTCCCTTCCTAATTCTCGAAGGATTTTAATGAGTGAGCTCTTCTTTTCCCTTTATAGCCTCTCTTTTCTTTTTCCTGGAAAATTTTGAACTTTTGAGGCAAAAGTATGTCTTCTACCTCTAGTATCCCTTCTCTTCATTTTAGAGAGATAGAGTGTCCCCCTATTGATTACGAGAACGGGGTGTTTTATACTCCCTCAACCTTGGTGAAAACCCTCTTGGTTAAGAGTGAATCCTATAGGCCTTTTGAGTTAGAGGTCTTCTCTACCCTCCCTGTTTTAGGTCTTGCTGAAATTTTTGAAATTAATGGTTATAGGGGACTCGAAAAATTGGACATTGTCGCCGTGGAGGGTGAGCTCCCTTGTAGTTGACATCCTAGACACATAGTCCTTTATGTCACCAGTCTTCAAGGGGGGATCCTGTTACCTTATTTGCACCCTTGTTTTTAGACATCACTGACTTTTGGGGTTTTCCCCTTGCCTAGCTTGTCCCAAACTCCATTCGGACGACAGTTGCGTTCATACCAACCTGTCACCTTTCTCGAGTTCCAATTTCTTTGGAGCTTTTCAGGAACTTCTTTAAGGTCAGTATCTTTGTAGCACCGAAGGGTGCCACATTAGGATATCTTCAATTTAATGCCCGATACAAACTGGTTGGCCCTTTCCAGTCCTCTATGGGGGATTGGAAACCATCTTTATTTTTTGCTAGGCTTCCTCATAATCTGGTCTAGTCTGAATCTTGCTCGGATTGGAACATGAATTAAAAGTTTTTTAATGAGCTCCCTGACCTGACGAGCGAGTAGTTGGGGCACAGGGCCATTCTTATTACCTTAGCCAATTCTAATAATGTTAGGGTCGGGTGCAGTTTACAAGCCTGCCCGTTACCTTCATTCGCTCTGTTGGACTAGGAAGTCCAGTAAATCCCGACCTCCCCTCTGCCAAAAGAGCTATGGGGATTCTCCTTTATGGTAGGAAGCCTCCCTGTTTTTTCTTTTTGTCTATACCGAATTTGTTTCAATCCCTCCGTGTACTAATAGTTTTTTCCTTTTTTTTTTTTTAATAGCAATAAGGACTACTTCATGGCTTTTGAAGTACACTCCTCCACGAGCCTCTACCGGTGGGGTTGGCGGCACTGCTGTGCCTCATTTGCTGCTGCTACTGCTGCGACCTCTCAGGTCAAGATTCCTTTTCCTCAATCTCATTTAAAACTGGTTGCTGTGGCTAATAGGAACTGGACCCCACTGAAGCGGAGTGTTGAGGCCGCTACTTTAAGGGAATACAAAGGGCCTGTGAAGATTTCAATCACCATTTCATCCCTTTCTTCTCAGTCTATTGCTTCTAAGAAGGGGGCCCCTCAATCCTCCTTAGGTAAGGGGGAAGCTCTGGCGACCTTGAGGTCGAGACCGGAGTTTCTTGGCTATGGGACCAAGAAGGTTGCAAGTACTTTGAAGAGGTTAGGAACCGCTGCCCTGGCCGTCCATACTATTGAAGTTACCCTCCGGTGGTCCCTAACCTAGCAATGGAGTCTTCGGACTCAATGTTTCAATGGCCACAGTCTCAATCTTTCTTGATGGAGTGTGTGCCGTCGATTAACTGGGAGATATACTTGCAACTGAGTGATGATGAGCTGGATAAGTTCACAGCTTCCCTCCATACTATAGTGAGTTTCTTCAACCTTTCTTTATTTTTGTAGTTGGTTCTTTTTTGATTTGTCTATATTTCTGGCCTCTTTTGTTCTTTGTTACTTGCATCACCTCTTCCTTGGCGAGGGATTGAGGAGACAGGCCGAGAGGACCAAGAAAGTTTTGGAGTTCTCCACCCTGATCTTGGAGCTCCAGGGCGAGAAAGCTCGTCCGGAGAAGGAGAATGCTAAATAAGTGGCATTGCTGAAAAGGCTAACTCCTCTTATGCTAACATGTTCAATCTTCTGCAGGAATGTAAGAAAGAGATTGGTGGAGCGATAGCTAATATCCAGGCCAAGTCTTCAGCCCTAGGGAAGGCTAACCAAATAATAAGCAGCTACTCGAGCTTAGTAACCAACAAAAAGAGAGCATTTTGGAGCTCGAGGCCAAGCTAGGGGACCTTCACGGTCTCTGTGATGATGATGGCAACATTTCCCTAGCCAAGCTTGAAGGAGTTCCAGCCTTCCAAGACTATGTGGAGTCCATCCTTCGCCCTTAACTCTTTGGACTGTACGTGGATGTAATTGACAAACTCTAGGAGTTGAATGGAGACCTGAAAAACGACCCAATAGTGCATGAAGGACTGTATTACCTAGGCTCTGGAGCTCCCCTAATTTGGGAGAAGGAGGACCTCATGGTAACCTCTTAGGTTGAGGTCGCCACCATGGAAATCCTGGCCAAGGTGGGCCAAGCTGAGGAGGGTCTCTCCAGGAAAAGTAAAGAACTTATGGAAGTCCCTTTCGAGGTTGAGGGCACAGAAAAGATGGGCTTAGATGTTCTCATTGTGGCGTATGCTCACCTAGAAGGTATGACTGTGCCCAGTTGTGGAGATTTGATTACTAAATACTTCTCTCATCTCTTGCATACTAGTTCTGAAGAGGGACTCGACCTTTTCTGAGTTTCTTACCTATCTTTAGGTAGACTTTCATTCTGACAATGTTGTTGATTGCCTTGTACGTCCCTCCAACGATATTGGCCTAGAAGTAGCTTCTAATGATGAGGATACAGCAGATGAAGAGACCCTTATTCACTGCGGGCCACGGAGGCAGCTGATGACTCTATAGGATGGTTAAGGCGAAGACTGGACTTCTATAATAGAATAGGATTTTTTATAGTTTCTCTTTTTTGCAATTTTGAATACTCAATCCTTTATACTTCTTGTTCAAATTAAACAAAAATGGCTTCTGAGGTCATCTCGCTACCCAGCGAGCTCCTTTCAAACAGTTTCCCGAATTGTATAACAAGTTTAAGAGGTCTGAGAAGTCTTTGGAAGCCTCAGGCATAGAATTTATTTAGATGGAAAATGTTCCAAGGACTTAGGAGCTGTCTTCCTTCAAGATCAGTGAGCTTATAGCTCCGCCCTTTGTGGACTTCTTGGATTATATAAGGTCCTTCCCAGCTTTCTTGTAGCTTGGTTAGTTGTCCTTGTTTCCCGACTTTTGACCTTTTGAGAACCATTTTTCCCTCTGTGAAATGCTCTCCTTTCACTCTTTTGTTGAAAAAATTTGTAACTTGAATTTTATACATTCTATCAGCATCCATTGCTTTGTTTTTAACTTCCGCAAGGTGGTCGCGGTTTGCCCGTCTCTTCTCGTCATTTAAGACTTATCATATTTGGTCAGTCTTAAGTATTTCATTTCGACCTCGACTGGCATCATTGCCTCGGCTCCGAAGCATAGACTAAATGGTGTTTCTCCAGTAGCTTTCCTAGGTGTGGTTCTGTATGCCCACAAAATGCTTGGAATTTCATTGGGTTAGGAAGGTTTGCGACCATTCTTCTCGAGCTCAATGACCGTTTTCTTAAGGCCTTCCAGGATGGTTCTGTTTGTAACCTTAGCCAGTTTGTTAGCTTGGGGATAAGGTACGGAGGTCAACCTCTGGTTAATGTTCAAATTTTCATGGAAAGTCTTGAATAGGTTGAACATGAATTGTCATCCATTATCTGAAATAATAGCTCGGGGAATCCTGAATCTGCAAATAATGTTTCTCCAAACAAAGGACTAGACTTTTGGCTCTAAAATTATTGCCATTGGTTCAGCTTCAACCCATCTAGTGAAGTACTCTACAGCAACAATCAAGAATTGAACACCCCCCATTCCTTTTGGGAAGGGTCCTAATATATCGATACCCCAGATGTCAAAAGGTACCGAAGCATTGATGGATTGATACCTTGTTGGTAGCACATGTGATTTGTTAACTTGCAATTGGTAGCTTGTGCATTTCTGTACGATCTTCTCAATGTTTGAAACCATTGAAGGCCAATAATAGTTCGTCCTCAGTATTTTCTTTGCAACAGTTTTTGTTGCTATGTGTGATCCATATATTCCACTGTGTACCTCCTCAATGACATATTGTCCCTCTCTCTTGCTTAGGCATTTTATTCATGGCCATGTGTATGACCTTCTGTACACCTCGTCGTCTCCTATCAGGACATAGCGAGGAGCCCATCCCAGCACTTGGCAAGCTTTTTTGGAATCTTGTAGGAGATTGCCATCTTTGAGGAAGTTGTAGATTGGCTATCTCCAATCTACCTAGTCCTCTATAACCAAGTTCTCTTTTTTGTTTATGCTGGGAAAGTATAATTGTTCCACTAACAATTCTGCTTTTGTCTCGGCTATCTCTCGATAGACTTTGGATAGTGCATTTGCCTATGCATTTTGCTATCTAGGTATTTACTCTATGAGGAAATGCTCACGTTTCGATACTATAACCATTACTCTTCTGAGATATTTGATCATGTTCTCCTCTCTAGCTCAGTATTCCCCAGCGACCTGGTTTTCTAAAACTTGTGAATCAGTTTTGACGGGCAATTTTTGCACTTTTAGAGCTATTATAAGTCTTAGACCTGCTAACAGAGCTTTGTATTCGGATTTATTATTCGAGGTTGACAAGTTGTACTTCATAGAGTAAGGGATTCTCATTCCCTCAGCGCTGATCAGTACAATTCCTGCACCTAAATTTTCCTTTCCGTGGAGCCATTTGTGTACAAGTTCCAGGTGTTATTTTCACAAGTGCTAGTGAGCTCCAATGGAGCTCTTGTGCATTCTTCTACAAAGTCTGAGAGAGCTTGAGCTTTGATTGTTTTCCTTGGCTCATATTCAATTTGATATCTTGAGAGTTCAAGAGACCACATCATTGTCCTGCTCGATGGCTTGGGCTTCACCAAAGCTTGTTTTAGTGGTAGGTTGGTTAACACTCTTATTGAGGTAAGCTTCAAAGTATGGCCTTTCTTCAGGTAATAATGATGAGGTACAAAAATTTTTCAAGGACCAAATATCAAATTTCTGGACCTACAAAAATTTTTCAAGGACCGAATATCTAATTTCAGGACCCCGGAGTAAACGACTTACATTATAAATAGAAAATTGTAAACCTAACCTTTCTATTAGTAGCACTGAGCTAACTTTCTTGTCGCTTGCGGTTAGGTACATCAAGATTTCCTCTCCCGACCTTGGAAAGACAAGCTGTTTACACTTTCCCATGAAGTCTTTTAATTTTTCAAAAGCTCTCTGGCAATCCTTAGTCCACTGAAAGTCTTTCGGCTTTTTTATGAAATCATATAATTTTTCCTTTGCCAGCCATTTTGCCGATGAAGTGCCACAATGCCGCCATCTTTCCTGTCAGACCTCGGACTTCTTTAATGTTTCAGGGAGGTTCGATGTCTAACAACACTTAAATTTTATTGGGGTGGCATCAATGCCCCGTTCTGGTATCATGATGCCTAGGAATTTTCTTGTCGAGAACCTAAAGGTACACTTCTAAGGTTGAGCTTCATATGGGTAGCTTTCAATGTCTCGAAAGTCTCCTTGATATCTTCAATGAAATCCTTAGAGTTCTTAGACTTGATCACGATGTCGTCGACACAGACCTCAATGTTCTCCCCAAGCTGGTTCTTGAATACCTTATGCATAGCTCGTTGGAATTCTGCCAAAGCATTTTTCAGGCCGAATGGCATTTTAGTGTAGCAATAGGTTCCAACCTCGATGATGAATGAGGTCTTTTCCATGTCCTCTATTGCCCTTGTAGCCATCTAGGAAACATAGCCATTGATAGCTAGCTGTTGAGTCCATCATTTGATCTATGCTCAGGAGTGGGTAAGAGTCCTTCTGATAGTATTTGTTTAGTATGGTGAAATCCACACACATCCTCCACGTCCCTTCTTTTTTTGTCACAACTGCCGGATTCATGAGCCATTTTAGGTACACTACCTCCTTTAAAATTCCAGTGTTGAGAACAGCTTAGACTTGTCGAGCTATGACCTCGTTTATTTAAGGAGCAAAGGTCCTTTCCTTTTGTTTCACTAGTATGACCCCTGGCCTTAGCCCGACGTTATGCTCTACAATTCTTTGATCTACCCCTTTGAGGTCAGTCGGTCGCCAGGTGAAAACCTTCAGGTATTCTTGTAGGGAATCAATGAGCTTTCCTTTGATTTTGGAATTTAGAAGCTCGCCTATCTTTGTCCCTTTCTTAGGGAATTCTAGATTGAAGAAGATTTGTTCTCCTCTACTGGTTGCTTGAATTCTAAATTCATCCTTCTCCTTCGGGAGGTTGATGAGATCGTCCAGCTTTAGCTCCACCAAGCTCTCCATATTACCTTTAGCGAGGTAACATTCTGCAGCAAGCTACTTATCTCTTTGAAGGATGACCCTTGCTCCTCCGACCAGGACCTTCATGCAATAAATCAGTAAAGAAATCTCTGCTTTCAGGTCCATGACCCCTCTTCTTCCCAGAATAGCATTATAGGTTTCGAGGGCATCGACCACCAACCAATCCATGACCTCGGTGTCCCCCTGCCATCCACGTAGACTGTAGTTTGAACTTATCAGTGAGCTCCTGTCTATCCCCATTTGGTCAAATGCCCTTTTGTACAAGACATTCACTGTGCTCCCAGTATCAACCAGTGTCTTGTGTACCAGGAAATCCCCAATCTAGAGTGACA
Source organism: Parsonsia alboflavescens (assembly GCA_028571225.1). NCBI lineage: Eukaryota > Viridiplantae > Streptophyta > Magnoliopsida > Gentianales > Apocynaceae > Parsonsia > Parsonsia alboflavescens. Next base: position 12,205 of record JAOXNR010024122.1, on the reverse strand, counting down.
CCGCCAGGGATTCTGAATCTTCTCCCTGAGCTTTTTTCGACCTCCTCTCTATGGCATTTATCTTGCCGATCAAAGGTCACTGATTGTGTGGAGCTATTGGAGATGGATTTGTGGGGCCGGTATTCCTTACCAAGAACTCTTGCAAGTGGCCTTCCTTTACTAACCTCTCAATCTCACGTTTGAGGTGGCTATGATAATTGTGGTGGTGGTAGAATTTGGATGGGTCTTTCTTGGCCGAGGGAGTTTTGAGAGGTCTTGGGGGCTTTAGAAGGCCTTTCTTCTCCATGACCACCAATATTTCTGCTCATCAGGTTGTGAGGGGAGTTGTCACCAAGTCTAGTATGGCCTTTCTCTTCTTGTCTGAGGACCCTCCTTTCCAGTGAGGGTCCTTCTTGTCTTTTTTGAGCTCTGAGGGCTTTTTGGACTCCCTTTGCTGTCTTTTTCAATGGCTAAGGCGAAACCAGGAATCTTTTTCTATACTGGCATCTCTTCAGCTTTTATCAATTTCTCTAGGAGCAATTGTAGCTCCTTTATGGTTTTTACTGGCTCCTCTGCCAACCTGAGGGCTACATGCCCCCCTTGCAATTCTTGCTTGAAGGCAGTGATGTATATGGCATCGTTCTTTTGCTCAATCTCTACTGCCTTATCATTGAAGCAATTGTAGTAGCTTCTTGTGCTCTCACCAAACTTTTGCTTGATGTTGAACAAATCATTGATGTCCTTTTCACATCTTTTGCTGCTCGGGTAATTTTACAATAATAGCTCATTCGATAGAGTCTAGCTGGAGATGCTTACTTCTGGAATGCCTTTGAACCAAGATTGTACTTTCTTGGTTAGCGTGGACCGGAAGGCTCTGCATTTGACATCATTGGGGTATTCAAACATCTCCATGTAGGACACATATTCTTCTATGTGTTATAGTGGTTCACCTATGCCATCATATTTCAGTTCCACTTGTGCTGCTTTAAATCCCGGTGGAATTCGAGTAGTTCCAATGCTGTGGACAAATGGCGAGGGCTCTGATGGGTCCACTCTGCTCTGTATCTCTGGGTTCCCATTTCTCTCTTGATTGGCTGGGAGAGTCACTCTCCTCCGTAGAGTCAGGGCTACCCATCGAGCGTTGTTGCCTATCTTTTTGATCAGGTCTCGTCAAGCAGGTATCCCTTCCCCAAGAGTTCTTAGCGAGATCTCCTGCTCTTTTGGACCAGTCTCTTATCTCTGACCCCTTGATGTGGAGACTCGGTTGAGACAGTCTCTTTTTTCATAACCCATTCCATTGCTTAGGGTTTCTCTGAGATTGGTCATAGGCGGGAAGCTTCCCCCCTGTGACTTCTCCTGTGTACGACCTATTTTCTGACCTTTCTCATTGGATCGGAGGTCATTCCTTGCTTCCGAAGGTAGGGGCTGATCAGGCTGCTTGCGACCAACTTGATTCCAAGGTGGCTATAGGTCCCTTTGGAAGGGTACAAGAGTACGTCCTGTTGACATGTACTCTTGCCTGCCCAAGATTCCCTCTAAGGCTTCCACCATGTGTTCTAGGAGGTCCGTCAGGAAGGACACTTGACTCCTCCCTTATCTTTGTGGTCTGAGATTATTGGCATTATTGTTTTGGTTAGGTTGTCTCTACTCAGACCTTCCTTGCTCAGGTGGAGGGTTCATCTGGGCCCTCTAGGATGGTCTAGACCGTGATGGCCTTGGTTGTTCTTGTTGGATGACCGGCTTTGGATTATCGTTATTGTCCTCCATGAGGGGTAGGCATTCCGACATTGTTTCTCTAGTGTGCAATTGTGTCCTGCTTGGTGGTCTGCCTTGGTGCAACTGCTGAACATGTGTTGGTTGTGATTGAGTCATCAAGCTTATTTATTTTTTTGGTATCGTTAAGAAAGCTATTCTTTTTTGATGGGTTTTTCCCCCAAATGGCTCCAGAAGTGACGAAGCTTGGAAGTAGCCTTCGGGTCACCCCAAAATCGTGATGAAGTCAATAGTCACAACCTAAGAAGAAAGCAAATAAGTCACCGGAGTGGGCTATTGCCCTGGGCAGAGTTCTGATGCCTAATTTAGTATTATGAAAGAGTAATCTTGTGTAATTAACTCCAAAAAACTGTCCTTGTCCTTTGATTGATTATCAATTTTTATATATATTAAGATGAAATAAGTTACCTCTTTGATTAGGGCTCTTCTATTATGTGATAGTAGGCAATTAGGATAATTGTGAGATCACATCAGATCTCTTCAATTGCTCCCAGAATCGTGGAGTTTCCCATGGTTTGGATATCTTGCCATTCACATCTCCGTCGAAAGCTATGAGCTCGCTAACCACCTTTAGACCAGCTTCACAATCTGCCCGTGGATATCGAAGATCTCAACTATCTCTTTTGGGAAGTCGTGCCGATTGGTCATAGGCTCATGGGGGATGTTAGGAGTCACACACAGTCGGTTGTCGCATGGTAGATGTATGGGACCGATTGGAGCTTTACTGGGTTGAAGGTTGGGATCAGGTAAGACCTCTCCTAAGCTCATTTAGGAGGTTAGTGACTTGAGAGGTCGGCAGTAGCAGGTCGCTATCCACCTTTCCTTGTTGACTTTGTGGGTCTAACTTTTAGGTATTGAGGGTTGGAGCCTTGAGCTCATTTGGATTGACTTCCTCCGGATCGTGCTCGTTAGGTGGACTCGTCCGGATTATGCCTCTCCCATCGTACATATATATTGGATGATTTTAAAATTGCATTTTACACTATGCACTTTGGCTACGCATCAAATTGTTTTGGTTTTTCATGTTAGGTTCTTAAAGTTTTTTCTTTTTAACTTTTTAGGTCTACAATTTTATTCATCTTTTAGGATCGATCCCTAATCCATTTTTTTATATATATTTTTTGCATCTCAAACCATTTTTTACTTACACAAAAAGATTTTTTTTTTTAGTTTGAAATAACCATATATAGTGAAATTAACTTTCATTTTTTTATTCAACTTGTCGAACTACAAGAAATTAATTTTTACTTTTTATTATTTGAACATTTTTAAAAAATTATTAAATACTTATAATTTTACATGTATCAGTAATTTTAGTATTATGCAGCTACCACCTTTTTATAGATTAAAAAAAAAAAAAAGGGTGATAAAAATGCCCACTATTTGACCTTTCGAAAAAAAAAATAATAAAAAAAAAGACGCCTTCATTGGAGAAAGTAATTTTCAAGCCATAAAGACCTTTTGTGAAAGTCAAAAATAGTTTGGGGATATAAAAAGTCAAAAACAGATTATTAGAGACCTAATATGAAAGGAAAGTTCAGGGTCCTAAATAGTTAAAAAGATTTATTAAGGACCTAATATCGAAGACGATAGAAAGATTGGAGATCTAAAAAGTTAAATAAAATCATTATGGACCTAACATGGAAAATGAAAGAAGTTTGGGGATGAAAAATGAGAATTTACGGAAAATAATATATTACTACAAATTTTGAGACCAGATATATAACATTGATATTAGTTTTTTTTTTTGTTTTTGACAGAAATGATGTTCCAAGTCACATATAAAGATCTTTCAACATTTTCTACTAGTCTCTCTTTGATGGGGGAAATGGGTACTCCCCAAATAAGTCAACGTAAACAGGTAAGACCCGGATAGAAGTCAACCCAAGTTGGCCTAAATCCCCAATCTTTAATACCTAAAAGTCAGACTCACGAAGTCAACAAGGGTAGCTACCTACTACCACCAACCTCCAAGGTCACCGACCTCCTAAATGAGTTAAAGAGAGGTACCTCCAAATCTCGGACCATGACTTGATAACTCCCAACTCGTCTCATACATCTTCCATGCCACGACTAGATGTGCACGACTCCTATCATCTCCCATGAGCCTACTACCACTCGACACGACCTCCTAGAAGAGATAGCCGAGACCCTCGATATCCATGGGCAGGTCGTGAAGTTGGTCTAGAGGTCAGTTAGTGAGCTTGCAGCTCTCTTCAGAGACGTGAATGACAAGATATTTTAACCAGGGGAAACTCTACAGTTCTAGGAGTAGTTGGAGGGATTCAAGGATCCCATAACTACAATAATTGCCTACGGTCATATAATAGTAGTGCCCTAATCGGTGAGGTAATTGATCTCTTTTATAATCAAATCACACACAGTCTGCGGACAAGAGAACAATCTCTCTGAGAACTATTTACACTTGATTACTCTCGAAATACTAACTTAGGCATCGAAGCTCTTCCTTGGGCATAGCCCAAATCCAATGACCCTCTCTACTTTCTTCTCAGATTACAGTTGATTGATGTCATCACAGTTTTGGGGTGACCCGGTGTTCACTTTTGAGCTCCATCACAACCTACCTCCTGTGACCTTCTCTACTTTCTTCTCAGGTTATAGTTGATTGACGTCAAGGTTTTTGGGTGACCTGGTGTTCACTTTTGAGCCCCATCATTCTTGAATCAGTTATCTATAATTGTGCATGAGTAAAGATTGATTTTCTTCAAAAATGCATATATAATATTTTGGTTACATAACTATAGAAGAAGTAAATTTAGCGAAGAAAACTTTATGAAAGGTAACATTAATTAACTAGCCTAACCAATCTTAATTCATATGTGATTGAGCTCGAAAGAAGCTGCCTGGTCACCCCGAACTGTGATGACATCAGTGATTGCAACTTGAGAAAAAAAAGGGTTAGGTCACTGGAGTGGGCTATCTTCCGGGGAATAGCTCCGATGCTTAAGTAAGTATTTTGATAGAGTAATCTTGAGTAATTAACTCCAAAAAACTGTATCTCGATCCATGGATTGTCTGTAATTTGATAATATATATTCAATTTAGTTAGTTACCTTTTTTATCAGGGCTCTTTTATAACTTGAAAGTATGTAATTAGTATTATTGTGAGATCATATCACATCCCTCAAATTGCTCCTACAATCGTGGAGTTTCCCTAAGTTTGGATATCTTGCCATTCACATCTCTGGTCGAGAGCAACAACCTTGCTAACGACCTTTAAACCAACTTCGCGACCTACTTGTGGACGCTGAACGTTTGGACTATCTCTTTTATGAGGTTGCACCGAGTGAGTATAGACTCATGGATGGTGTTAGAAGTCGTGCACAGTTAGTCATGACTTGGAAGATGTATGAGATGGATTGGAGCTCCCCAGGTCGAAAGTCATCGTCCGATGAAACCTCTCCTAAGCTTATTTTGGAGGTCGATGACCTGGAAGGTTGGTGGTAGGAGGTCGCTGCCCACTTTTCCACTTGATTCGTGAGTTTGACTTTCAGGTATTATAAGTCGGGGCTTGAGCCCATTTGGATCGGTTCGTCCAGGTCATGTCCATTTCTATTGCTATTAGATTTAGGGTTAACTGTTACTAATTCCTATTGCTATTAGATTAAGGGTTAACTATTGCTATTCGGTTTACGGTCAACACCCTTGCATTTCCTATTCGCTTTACGCTACCTATTGCTTTCCTATTATTAATAGGTTTAGGGATATCACCTTATATAAGTAGTTTTAGATCTCGTTATTATCATACTTTTATTTTTGAATTCTCTCTTTGATTTCTGAAATAGAACAAAAACTTGCTTCTTTATTTTCTTCCATCTTTGTATTGTCTTGAATTGAAAATTCAATTGTGCTTTATTCGTGATTGAGCATGGAAAACATCTAATCTTCCTTCTCGTCAAGTTTTCAACAACCATCTTGAACGAATTCTATTTCCGACCTAGTAGATCGTTCACGAGCTGCTAGAAATCGAAAATTGTCCTGCATCAACTGGTCTCAGAGCCTGGATCCGCTTCCTCTGATTTTCATCACCACCATCACCAAGACTGAAAATACTTTGCCTGTTGAAAAACCCTATTTTGAAAAATTTTTGGAATGCAACGAAACAATGAAGAACCTTCTCTTCGTCATGTTGTAGTCGCACAACAGCAGATGATGGACATGCTACAGGCCATGACGGCATGATTAGAACCTTCAAATCGTGTTCAACCTCAACAAGAAAGTGGAGGTGTCGACGACAATGTAGAAGGGCAAATTGTCAATGTTGATGGTCTATCGATCCAAAGAGGTCAGCAATATCACCACAACTTGGTTCCTCCAATAGAGCATGAACACCAGCCAAATCATGAGGAAAATCTGAATAGATGGGAGGCTGGATTTCTGGTCGAAATTTTGGAATTCAAGAGAGGATTGAATCTGGATGAGTATGTAGACTGGACTCGCAGGTGGATGATGTTTTTCACCTAAAGGAACTACCTTTGGACAAACATGTCCCGTTTGTCACCATTCGATTCAGAGATAGGGCTGCAACATGGTGGCATGCGCAGCACTACCGACGATACATAGATGGGAGGTTGCCAATCGAGTCAGCCTTGAAGCAAGAGATGAATGGAGAGTTAATGCCACTGAAACATGAGCAAGCCATGTATGCGAAATTGCATGGATTGAGGTAGGGTAGTTGTAGCGTTGAGAAGTATACGACGAAGTTCTACCAACTAGTGGCAAGAAATCGGTTGATAAAGGAGGAGCTGAGGTTGGTCACCATGTATTTGCTCTGTTTGAGGCTACCAATTCAAGATGCTTTGTCTATTCACCGAACTAATAGTGTTGGAGATGCTCACATGAAGGCACAAGCTATGGAGAAAAGCTTGATGCGAAATCGGGGATTTCAGGCACAACGAAGTCGTGTGTCGAATCAGTCCAGTGCCAGTAGTTGGGTTGCGCCGCCAGCAAGGAAGTCGCCCAATATCAAGTCGTCACCAAGAGTTGCCATGCCCAATGTTGTGTTAGGTTCCCAGCAGAGAACAGGCAATAGCTGAGCTAACATTCCTTGTCATCGGTGTCACAACCTGGGGCATTACGCCAATGCATGCCCTACGGCCCAAGCCCAGTTATACATTGATAAGTATCCAGATGAGGAGTATGCCGAAGAGTTTCCACAAGGCAAGGAGTACGAAGAAGATGATATGTGAGTGATTGACCCTGATTGCATCCAGGGAGAGAGTCTGCTCATGCAAAGGATGTGCCTACTGCCCAAGTCGAATGAAGGGTGGTCATTGACTCTGGGAGTTGGAAGAATGTGATTGCCAAAGAAGCAGTGAGGAAGTTGGGATTGGTAACTGAACCCCACCCTCATCCTTACAAGCTTGGTTGGATCAACAAGGATGCGGATATAAAGATCAATTGCCGCTGCAGAGTTAATTTGTCCTTCGGACCACAATATGAGGCAACAATCACGGCAAATGTTGTGCCTACGGATGCAACGCAATTGGGCAGTGTCCAATGGGTACACCCATATGTATATGTTGTGTTCAGATGGAAGAAAAGTGATTTTGAAGCCACTTCAGGATACAACAGGACAAAAAGTCGTGATCTACTTGCCAAGCAGGAGTTTGAGGTGAGCTTAGAAGGGGAAGAAGTATATTTTGCTTTGATAAGCAAGGCTAAGAGTTTTGCAGGATGAGGAGCAAAAGTCAAAAGTTCTACAGGAGTTGGCATCCATCTTGGAATGCTTCCGAGATGTTGTGCCGAATGAGCTTCCTACAGGATTATTGCCCTTGTGAGACATCCAGCATGGTATTGACTTAATTCCAGGATCTGTGTTGCCAAATAAAGCTAATTACTGAATGACTCCGCAACAACACGAGGAGTGGAAGAAGCAGGTTCAAGATCCTTTGGACAAAGGCTTCGTACAGGAAAGTGTTAGCCCGTGTGCGGTGCCAGCTCTTTTGGTGCTGAAAAGGAATGGGTCATGGAGGATGTATGTCAATAGTTGAGCGGTGAATAGGATTATCGTTAAGTATAGATTTATCTTTCCAAGGCTAGACGACATGCTCGATCAATTAAGTGGAGCTGGGGTATTCACGAAAATCGATTTGAAAAGTGGATATCATCATATCCGAATGAAGTTGGGAGACGAGTGGCAAGTAGCCTTCAAGACAAAAGAATTGCTGTACGAATGGTTGGTGATGCCATTCGGGTTGTCAAATGCACTGAGCACTTTCATGCGAGTGATGAACCAGGCTGTGCAACGGTTCCTCATCTCTTTTGTTGTTGTGTATTTTGACTACATTCTGATTTATAGCAAGAAAGCAGAGGTGCATGTCGATCATGTTGCACAAGTCCTGGTAGTTTTGTGTGAGAACTAACTATTTGCTAACCTCGAGAAGTGCACTTGGATAGTTGATAGACTCATATTTCTAGGGTATGTTGTGACCGAAGATGGGATTCTACCAGATGAGAGCATGGTGCGAGCAATTGCAGAGAGGCCCGAACAGAGATCCTTCCTGGGTCTTGCTAGATTCTATCAGAGATTCATGAAGAGGTATAGTGAGACAACTGCTCCTTTGACGGATCTGTTGAAGATGGAAATGTTTGGATGGAGTGATGCCGCATAGGAGGCATTTGATGAACTAAAGAACAGATTGACACATGTGTCGTTGCTAGTTCTTCCGGATTTCGACAAGATTTTCAAAGCCAATTGTGAAGCTTCGAAGACGGGGATTGGGGCAATACGTAGTCAAGACAGAAGACCAATTGCCTTCTTCAGTGAGAAACTCGGAGGAGCAAAGCTGACTTATTCAGTATATGACTTGGAGCTCTTCGCCATTGTGAGATGTCTACAGCATTGGATTCATTAGTTGATACAGTTGGAGTTTGTTCTGTACTCGGATCATCAAGCACTGAAATTCTTACAAGGACAGCACAAGTTGAGTTCCAGGCATGCATAGTGGGTCAATGCTTTGCAGGAATAAAAGTGCAGCATCAAGCACAAGTTGGGTACTTTGAACAAGGTAGAGGATGTTTTAAGTAGAAGAAGTTTGCTAATTGGTGCTATGCAAGTGTATACTCTTGGTTTTGAGAGTGTGAAAGATGATGTTCGCAAGGATGAGCCCTTCCGGGACATTATTGCTAACGTTGAGGTGGGAACGCTGACAGACTTCGTTCTTCATGATTTGTACTTGTTTTGAGGTAATTATTTGTGCATTCCCAGCACTTCACTTCGTATGTTGATCATTCAGGAGTTGCATAATCAAGGTAGGGAGAGATAAGACGACATCGTTAGTATGACAACGGTTTTATTGGCCAAGTCTTGATCGAGACTTAAAAACCTTTGCGAAGAGAGACCGTGTTTGTTAGGAGGCAAAAGGGATAGACACAAACCAGGGACTGTACATACCATTATCTATTCCAAAGGAGTCGTGGAGATTTGTGTCCATGGATTTTGTGGTTTGTTTGTAGAGAACAACCAAGGGAATAGACTCCATTATGGTCAAGGTTGATAGGTTCAGCAAGATGGTCAGTTTTCTTCCTTGTAAAACTACATTTGATGCTTCAAAAGTGGCGGATCTCTATTTTGTAGAAGTGTTTAGACACTATTTGTTACACTCTTCCATAGATTCAAATAGGGACACCAAATTCATGACCTACTTTTGGCGGGCTTTGTGGAAGAAATTCGAAACTAGGCTGAGCTATAGTAGCCTGTATGATCCGCAAATAGATAGACAGACAAAGGTGGTTAACAAGAGTCTGGAGAACTTGCTATGAGCTAATATGCATGAATTCAGATGTTGGGATTTGTGTTTGCCAAAGGTGGAGTTTGAGTTCAATTCTTCTGTCAATAGTTCTACTGGATTTTCTACTTTTTAGGTTCAATATGGATTTAATCCCGGAGGGCCTCTTGACCGTGTGCCAATCGAAACCGAGGGAAAAGGGGTTCAAGCGGGTTGATGATAGAGTGGCTGAATTGAAGGAAATTCATGCTTCGGTTAGGGCCAAGTTGGAGGCTCGAAGTATAAAGCGAGTGCGGACCAAAAACGCCGAGCACAATCTTTTGAGGTTGGTCATCTCATTTGTGTTTATTTGTCAATGGAGAGGTATCCTCAAGGAGCTTACCACAAGCTCAAGCCGAAGAAGATCGATCCTTGTCAGGTGCTGCAGAAGTTTGGTGACAACACTTATAGGGTGGAGCTGCTTGAAGATGTTTTTATTTCTGATGTTTTTAGTGTCAGACATTTGACCCCCTATACAGGTGAGAACTCAAGCTTGAGGACAAGCTTTTTAGAGGAAGGGGAGAGTGATGAGGACATTAGCGAACCGATCCAATTCAAGGATGTTGTAGACCAGTCAAACCAAGATAGTGATGTGCAAACTAAGGTGGTTCAGACTCAGGTTGCTTCGGTCCAGACCAGTTCTGATCAACAGGCCACACCAGTCAAGTCCACTCCAGCAAAGGCTACAGTAGTTTGCCAGTCCAAATGGCTTTAGGTCCAATAGCCGAATTAGGGTTGGGCTTAATTAGGTTTTATTAATTTTTCGTTTCCTATTCCTATTACATTTAGGGTTTACTATTACTAATTCCTATTGCTATTAGATTTAGGGTTAACTATTGCTATTAGGTTTACGGTTAACACCCTTCGCGTTTCCTATTCCCTTTACATTTCCTATTGCTTTCCTATTGTCATTAGGTTTATTGTTATCACCCTATATAAGTTGTTTTAGGGTCTCGTTATTATCATGCTTTTATTTTCGAATTCTTTCTTTGATTTCTGAAATAAAACAAAACTTTGCTTCCTTATTTTCTTCTATTTTAGTAATGCCTTGAATTGAAAATTCAACTGTGCTTTATTCGTGAGTGATCACGGAAAACATCCAATCTTCCTTCTCAACAAGTTTTCAAAATGAACTTATAATTGACAAACTTGGAATGGGCTGATATTTGGTGGGTTGCTTGGAAACGATTTGCTGATTTAGATGGTTTAGAGTCATTTAGATGGTTTTTCTGGTCTTTTAAGTTTTTAGGCAGTTTTTTATTTTAATGGCATTTTCATAATTTTGCATTTCCTATTACTATTGGGTTTTGGGTTAACACCCTTTACGTTTCCTATTGCTATTAGGTTTAGGATTAACTATTGCTATTAGGTTTAGGGTGAACACCCTTTTTGTTTCCTATTAGGTTTAGGATTAACCATTGTATATGTTGTTTTAGGGTCTCATTATAAGTAAGCTATTATCATTTTGATTTTGATAATCATATTGAGAGAACGATTTGTTCACACCCCTGACCACCACAAGCTTACTGTCCACTTCCAACATGATTCTGTACAGCTATTGATTGAAACAACTTATGCTTTGATACCAATTGATGGAGGAAACATCCAATCTCCCCTCTCATCAAGTTTTCAAAAACCATCTTGAACGAATTCTATTTCTAACCAAGCAGATCGTTCACGAGCCGTAGGAAATCAAAAATTGTCCTGCAACGAGAAGAAAGCTAGGCTTTTGAGTGTTGATTCCCACAGATGGCACCAGAAGTGATGGAGCTCGGAAGAAGCCTTTCAGGTCACCCCGAACCATGATGACGTCAATGATTACAACCTAAGAAGAAAAGGGTTAGGTCTCCAGAGTAGGCTATCATCCGGGGAATAGATCCGATGCCTAAGTCAATATTCTGAGAGAGTTATCTTGAGTAATTAACTCCAAAACATTGTATCCTTATCCTTGGACTGTATGTAATTTGATAATATATATTCAATTTAGTTAGTTATCTCTTTGATCAAGGCTCTTTCATTACACGATAGTAGGTAATTAAGATTATTGTAAGATCGGATCATATCCTGAAAATTGCTCCTAGAATCGTGGAGTTTCCCTAGGTTTAGATATCTTGTCATTCACGTCCCTGGTTGAGAGCTACAAGCTCGCTAACGGTTTTTAAACCAATTTCACGATTTGTCCGTGGATGTGGAAGGTCTCGACTATCTCTTCTGGAAGGTTGTGCCGAGTGATTATAGGCTCATGGAGGGTGTTAGGAGTCGTGTACAATTGTTCGTAGCATGGAAGATGTATGAGATGGATTGGAGTTCACCGAATCGAAAGCCGTGGTCCGGTGAAACCTCTCCTGAGTTCATTTGTAGGAGGTTGCTATCCACCTTTCCTCTTGACTCTTGAATCTGACTTTCAAGTATTAGAGGTCGGAGCTTGAGCCTATTTGAGTCGGTTCGTCTGGATCATGCCCATTTCTCCCATCAATATGAAATTCTCAATCTATTAATATTGGTGAACAAAGTTTTGTTTAGTAAATTTTCAGTTCTAGGTTTTGTTTTATTCGCTGATCCAAAACTTAGCATTTCTTAAGGTGTGACGGTTTGATAGAACCAATAGTTGTCATGAAGGTGTGACGGTTTGATAGAACCAAAGGTTACAATTCCCTTAGTGC